>JBAMBQ010000250.1:0-26679 GCA_037044495.1 Stegana nigrithorax | reverse complement strand
TAAACAGGGTTCTGGTCCTATCATTGCATTGGCTGCTCCTTTCCTAGCTGACAAACTAACTAGCTAGCTTCTTCGTTTCCCCGGATGTTGGCACGGCCTGGTACCCAGAGTAATGAAACTCTGTTACTGGAGGCCAACGACTCAAGGGCATTTTTGGTTTCTATGACCAGCTTTGACTTCAGGCTATATGAGGATAGAGCTCATATGGCTGCCTGACTATCGGAGAGAATGGCATTGTCTTTGTTTTTATAGCTCCTCTCGATGTTGAAGTGTGCAAACCGATTTATGGCGCATATCTCCGCTTGGAAGATACTAGTGTTCTTGCCGAGCGACTCGTAGTACCTTGTGTGAGGGCCGAAGACACCCAAGCCGGTAACTTCCTCAGTCAAGGAGCCATCAGTGGACCACTTTATTGCAAAGGGTTTGATATTGAATGCTTCGGGTTCCGTTGTCCAACTTCTTTTAATATTAAAACTAATGTCATAATTCCTTGAGAAGAGGACGGTGGTGGTAAATGCATCTCTGGGGAGCGGAAATAGGGGAAGGTCTTCGCGAATCCTATTTTGGTCAGCTAGATTTAGCAAATCACCCGTGCAGAGACGTAGCAATGTTGCCTTTATTAAATTGGAGATGACGATATGAAGTGGAAATAGATCTAGGATATTCTCCATTGCCGCAGTTGGACATGTTCTCATAGCACCTGTGATACTTACGTATGTGAAGCGCTGGGTAGAATTCAGTCTATTCTGGACAGAAACCAGATTACCTCTTTTTCCAGCAACGCACCGAAAAATTCCTACAGACCATGATCGCATTTGTACATTTCCGAATTGCTTTGCCTTAATTTCGATGTGAAGACTGTCTACAACGAGACTCCACAATAGCGATGATAAAACCTTCAGGGTAACCACGCGAGGTTGTCATTGCTAGAGTGGTGTCTCCCATCGTATCCTCGGCTGCGCTTTACCTTAGAACTGATTTAATCCAGTTAACTAAGGAGGGATTAATGGCTTTACGTACAAGTGCATCAGCCAGTGCATCATGGGACGTATTGTCAAAAGCTTCCTCTATGTCGAGAAATGCGCATAGGATTTTTTGTTTCCTTGTTAACGAAGTTTTATTTGTCTTAGTTAGTTGGAATAACGCTGAGTCCGTGGATCGACCAGCTCGGTATGCATGCTGCGAGTGGTTCAGGGGTTCTCGCACAAGCATTGTATTCCATATGTTCTAGTCCACCAGCTTTTCTAGTGCTTTCAGGGGAAAAGACGTCAAGCTGATTGTTCCGAAGGACTTTGGGTGAATAATATTTTTTCCCCTGCTTGGGGATGAAGACTACCTTGGCCATCCTCCACGGAGCGGGTATATAGCCTAATGCTAAGCTGCTCGTGAGGATGTGTTTCACATGGGTGAGTATGATCGGTAGCCCTCCTTGGTGTAGGGCTGGAAAGATGCCTTCCCTCCCAGGTGATTTTTAAGGTAGGAAAGTGTTGATTGCCCATGACAAGCTTTCCCTCATGATCATGTCAGTCGCTGTCTTCCATGATCCACCTGTGGCTTTTTTCCAAGGTTGGGACACAGGGTGGTTCAGTGAAGTACAGCCTGGGAAGTGGGTGGTCAGAAGTAGAGAGGCCTTCTGTTCATCATTCTCCGCGTAGGAGCCATTAGGTTTTCTCAATGATACATTCGCATCAATCCTTGCGCTGGCCATGACTTTATGCAGCCTGGCTGCCGCAGGGGTGGTGCTAATCGTATCGCGAAAGTTCCTGTAGTTTTTGCGTTTTGCCTTTCTGAGTTCCTTATTATATGAAGTAAGGATGGTGAGGTAGAGTTCCCACTGGCCAGAATTCTTCGCTGTGTTGAAGAGTTTTCTGACCTGTTTTCTGAGGTTCTGCAATGAGTTGTTCCACCAGGGTGCGTCATGCTCTCTCTTGACTCTACCTTTTGGACAACTTTCCTCATAGGCCTGTTAAAGGCTTTTATTGAGGGACGAGAGGCATTGTTCTAACTCTAAAGGGCATCTCAGAGGGTGGAGTTTCTCTGACTGCGTGATGGCAGTGCGTGTTTCCCTGTATTTTACCCAATTTGTTCTAAGCGGGTTCCTACAAGGGGGTGCGGCTTTGCCTGTATGTCCGATGTCGAATAAAATTATACTGTGGTCGGATATTGATGGTTCGCTAGATACTATCCAGTTGCCTATTTTCTGAGCGTACGCTTTTGTTGGTGTTAGTGCTGCCCCACACTTCGTTGTGGGCGTTGGCATCACAACCGATTATACAGGGCAGGTTCCTACTGCAGGCAAAGTTGTCCAGTTTCGAGATTTCTGGTGGGGGGACTGGCCCATATCCCGGAAAATATCCCGACGCAATGACCACTTTAGTCGCCTTGTTGATTTCGTAGGCGGTGAGCATTAGCGGTGTGCAGTCTTACTGAGAAATTCTGTAAGAATAGTGTATGAAAAGCGCTTGTTTATAAGGATACAAGTTCTGGGGGTACTCTCTCGAGTATCCCATACTACTTGGGAATTATTACCATACAGGCCTTTTATTTTTCCCTTGTGGCACCAATGTTTCTCGTAAATTATCCGGATCATCTTGGCTCACGCATATCTATGGCGGTCTCGACTACTGTCGTTGCGTCCATGGGCTGAGCAGTCAAGACTTCATGGGATGGCTCAGCATTTTCAGTGAGAGCAGACACCGCGCTCCTATTCATGCTCACGGTCTGGGACGTGATTGCATGACTTGGCGCAGAACCTGCATCTTTCACTGCAGCTGAGTTATTTGTAGTATTGGATGGTTTTCCGGCCTTGTCGAGTTTCTTCAGACCGTTCACAAATACAGTACCGAAACGGTACCGTAATTTGTGATCCATCCTCACTAAGGTGTTCTTCGATTCCTCATCAATCCCAACTGTGTTGACGGTTCCCTGGCCTTGCGCCTTGAACTGAACATCTTTCCACGTGGGGGGTGGTGAGTGTTTGAGTCCCCCGTTACGGTGCTTGAGCATTGGGTTGCCCCGCTGGGCGCTCCAATGCTTTCTTTTTGGACCTTCAGGCGACATACCCTCGGCTAGGTGGCGCAGGTACCATTTGGTACTAGCACCATTCATTCCTTTTCGCCGGGGATCGTCAATACCACCAATTTGACGTCTTTTAGGTAACGAAGCCCCCAGTCTCAAATGTAAAGGGTATAATAAAGTTGTGCAAATGTACAGAAGGAGACGTGGCACCAAATTCGGCACGAAGACTCTTCTTATTCAAAGGCATAACGAGTTTATTTTGCTTTTACGATATTCAACTTCAAATTTATTAATTCAAATTTACTAACAAAAACCCTTTTGCTTTTCAAGATATCGTTATCAAATTTTGGATTTAGTTATTTTCAATAACATCCAATCATATATCAGAATATGATAAATTTCGGGTTACTATAACATATAGCTGCCATAGGAATGATCGGCTAAAAAATTAGTTTTACTAAGAAACATTTTTTGTTTCTTAAGATATCCTTACAAAATGAATACAAAATGTTAAAACAAAGAAAAAATTAATTGAATTTTGGATTAATTTAGTGTGGTGAATTTGAGAGTCAAAGCGCAAGAAATAATTGGATATAAAAACAAAAGTGTGTGCCAAAAATAAAATAAAATAAAATAACAGTGTAATTGCGCCGGTGCATCGAACGAGATATACGAGAAAATGCACTAACCTTCGGTAAAACGGTAAATTGAGCAATAATTTAATAAAATTTTGCTTTAGAACAGTGGAAAAATTTAAGTATTATACAAGAAGCCAAGCGAGAAGACCGGTGTCTAATAAAGCTAATATGGCTAATAGCGACGAAAGTGTTAAAGTTTGCAAGGCAATGTCTCAGGCGGATCTGATAAATGAGAAAGCAATACTTCAAAGTTGAAAAGTGAAGATTCAAAAGAGGAACGAGAAACGAAAATTCCGCACGAAAGTTTTTCGAAAATAATTAATGAATTATTGCCGGTAGAATGCCGGTGCCATGGTTCAAAAATTTTGAAGATATCGCCGAAGCGTACGCGCTAATGCAGAAACAAATGTACGTTCATGCATGCGCGAAAATACTGAAACGGCACAATTATTTTTCGAATAAGTGTTCGTGAGTTCTCACAAGCAATTAAAAATATAATTGATCGCGGAATTTAAAGAGCAAAATTCATAAGCGCCTCATGAACCATAAAAAAGCACAGACGAAAGTAGTAAACAGTATATGTTACTTATGAAGAAAATTGCCGCGATGGGAGACGTAGACACTAAATTGATGATAAGGTATATAGCCTACGGGTTGCCAATTGGCAAATAGTATAAACTATCAATGCTCAGCTGTAAAACTTATGCCGAATTATAAAAGCAGCTTAGTATCTACGAGCAATTAAACGACCGCGAAAGTGAGAATAAAAGAAAAGTTGATATTGCTCGACATGTACAACTGTTAAAAGCTCCATCATGAGTACACAAGTAAGCAGAATATCTTTAGCTAAACCAAAGGCAACCATAAGCAAACTGTTGTTGTCATAGTTTGTATGATAAACACTGGATGAACAACAAAAAAATCCCCAGTCCTATAACAGTACAACTAAAACATTATCATCATCAAACGAAACGGAAGTAAAAAATTTAAATAATCACAACCAAAAGCGTCACCGAGACAAACAGTCTCTAAGCAATATAACTGAGAATTCCAACACCAACAAAAAACAGAAAAATAAAATTCAAAACACGGCAAAAACGACACAACAGGACTACTAGTTGAGTATGCCAAATACAACAAATAAATTTCAAATATTGCAAAACAACGTTGCAGAAGAAACAGAAATGCACACTGATGCAGAACTAAATTTCACTGAACATAATGTTAAAGAAAATCCACAATAATACCAACCAACAAAGAAAAAATCAATAAACAAAACGCATCACAACAATTACCAAAAAAGCCTAATAAGCCACCACCCATCTATGTCCAGCAGGCTTTAAAAAAATAATCTTCTAACTCAAGCACTAACTGAATGCATTGGACACAACTATACATTAAAATTTATGGACAATAACGAAGTTCGCATACAAACAAATGAGTCAAAACATTATACTGCAGTAACACAAATGCTCCGCAAAAAAAAAAATCACAAAATTCTTCACAAACAAACCTAAAAATGAAAGAAATTTTAAAGTCGTGGTAAGAGATTTGCACCCCAATCATGACCCAGAAGAAATAAAAACTGAACTAAATATATTAACGATATAAGACAAAAGAATTCAAACAAACCTCTGCCAATATGGTTTGTCGAGCTAAGACAAAAAGATAATAACAAAAAAACATATTGAACCACCACATCACAAAAGAACAATTGCGTATTGTAGCAATAGTCAAAAATATCGCCACACCAAAAATTATTGTACCAGAGACTCCATTTGTGTAAAGTGTGCAGGGGCCCCTAAAACCTTAAATTGTCAACTAGAGAACACCCAAGTAAAATGTGCGTTATGTTCTGGTGGCCACACAGCCAACTACAAAGGGTGTGAAATATATAAAGCATTTAAAATTAAACGCTTTCACCACCAACAATTGCATCCAGCGGCAAAAATTTAAAGCCGGGACTAAGCTTTGCCAAGGTACGAGTATTAGAAAACGATAACGATGATGAAAAAGCAAAAGCCAAAACGAGTTGTCTAATACAGCGAACATAAATAACGACATTATGCAAACAGGCCCTCTGAATTACAAGAATTGAAAAACATTATAAATCAGATCAGATCAGTTCATAAAATATTAAAAATAATGACTATGATAAACATATTAGTAGCCACTCTAAGCAAACACAATGGGCAGAAGCTTGAACATTGCTATATGGAATGCGAACGATTTATTCAAACGCATACTTGAATTAAGCCAGTTTCTAGGCGACAACAATATAGACGTAACACTTATATTAGAAACACACCTAAGCAAAAACAAACACTGACCATCCCGACGGCACAGGTTATGCAGGATCAGCAATCATAATTAAAAATACAGTAAAGTTTAATGAAAGCGTTGACTTAAAAAAGACTACATCCAATCAACGAATATTCATCTTTGGGACAATAATGACGAATTCACAATATCTGCGCTCTACAGTTTACTAAAGCACAAAGTTATAACTGACCTTTACTACAACTACTTCTAAACTCTGGGAAAGATAATACAAAACATACATCCTGCGGCTCCAAAATTAGCAACAAAAAAGCAAAGACCTGTTGAAAGCAATACAAAAATGTAAAGGAAAACACATCAGTACAGGCGAACCAACATACTGGCCCTCTGATCCAACCAAAAAGCCGGACTTGATTGACATCTGCATAGTAAAGAACATTCACATAAACCATTTTGAAATAAAAAGTGCATACGAACTATTATCTGCAATAGCACACTTAAATGATATAATCCAAGAAGCAGCGTTAAAAACTATACCCAATTCAATCATAAAAAACAAAACTCTATTGAAAATAACTGCCCAAAAGTAAAAAAGTTACCAAAAGAATGTGGAAAGCTATGCAAAACATGGCATTAAACTCTTTTACCTGATGACAAAGCGCGATGGAACAGAACTACAAGAGAGTTGAAAAATCAACTAAAGATAGCTAACTAAATAATTCATATCTAACCAAATAAGAAACCTGACGACAACTTTTGATACAAATTATTCACTGTGGAAAACTACTAAAAAACTACTAAATAAGACGCCACATGTGCCTCCAATTAAGAAAAATGACTGGAACTGGGTACGCACTGACATAGAAAAAGCGACAACGCTAGCTGATTACTATCAATTAAGCAATAATACACTCCCAATAAGCAGACCAAAAAGAGACATAAAACTTAATCCTCTAACAATAAGAGACATCGATCTGTGCATAAATAAAGATATTAAACAAAACAAGTCCCCTGGGTATGACCTGATCACGGGAAGAATTTTAAAAGAGCTGCCGACGATTGGAAAATATATATACGTAATATATTTAATGCGATATTACGAACCAGTCATTCCCCAAGACTTTGGAAAATATCCATAATAATACCGATACCGAAACCAGGCAAGTATCTCACTAAAACATCATCTTGCAGACCAATAAGCCTTTTATCTATAATGAGCAAATTATGTGAAAAACTGTTATTTATAAAAACTAAACTCATACTTGAAGAAATCAAAGCTATCCCTGACCATAAGTTTGAATTCAGACGGAAGCACTCAACCATACAACAGATACACAGAGTTACCCACAAAATACTCAGCGATTTAGACTCAAAAACGTTTGTGTCAAAAAATATTGTGTTGAAGTTTACCTAGACATACAAAAAGACTTTGACAAGGTCTGGCACAAGGGACTGATTTATAAATTAAATGAACTGCTGCCCCGTATCACAACTCCCAAAAAGCTACATAAATGACCGAAAATTTTTCGTAAAATACAATGATAGTACCTCATCGCTAAGAGATATAAATGCAGGGATTCCTCAAGGCAGTGTGCTTGGCCTTTACTCTATACATTATACACAGCTGGCATACCAGTACACGATGATGAAGACACTATAATTGCCACATTTGCTGATGACACGGCAATTCTTTGGGCAAATGAAAATTTACCGATAGCTACCAACAAACTGCAGGCATTCTTAGACATAACAACAGAATGGTTTAGATACTGGAACATCAAAATAAATTAACTCAAAACCCAGCAAGTAATATAACATACACAACGAAAAAAAACTTCACACCAATAAACCTCAAAATAAATGGGACCGAAATCACAATAAACACAGAAGCTAAATATCTTGGCATGTATCTGGACATTAAATGACTTGGAAACATCACATTAAGAAAAAAAAAAGAACAAACCATATCTAAATATAAACAATTGTATTGGCTACTAAATAAAAACTAATCACTAACACTTTCCAACAAATTACTCATCTACAACCAAATTTTAAAACCAGTATGGACATATGGTATTCAGCTATGGGAAACGGCGTAAAAATCAAATACTGCAATTATCCAAAGGCAACTATCGAAAATTCTAAGAGCAATTGCAAACGCACCGTGTTACATATCAAACCAAGACATACATAGGGACCTGCATATCCTAATGATTGACGAAGAAATACAGAAAACCAGCAGAAGTCACCAAGCCATCATCCAAACTCACCAAAACAATGAGATGAATATATTACCGACAAAAGAATTGACATTACCACGGCTACAAAGAAAACAACCAGTCGATCTTGTTTGATATCAACATGAAATGAAACACCATTAAACAAATTTCAAGAAATAACTTTAACAATAGTAACTTAATCCCACACTGCGAAAAAACGTATATAGTTACCTAAAATGACAAATACAATATACCTTTGGGAAAAAAAAAAAAAAAAAATTGCGTTGATAATGCTGTTCAACCAAATTCTGTCATCTTAAATAGTGTTCCCTTTGAACCTAAACATGTGATCCCCCAACTAAAGCTGTCTATATCTCGGCTAGCCGCTGATACTTCAGAAATTGATGTAAATCATTACATTACTTCTAAAGTTCCGTTGATAACCAATATTAGTATAAAGAAATTAAAATTTACTCACAAAAGGACGATATCATCTTTAAAAAATTATTGTTCCTGTTGATTATCTTCAAAATTGTTTAAACCCAACTTTTGCCCAAGCAATTGTTCATAAATACAACTATAAAGATCCGAAAAGGCACCATTGGCAGATAATGTTGCTAACAAAGTATTTTCAAAGCAAAAAATCGAAAAAAAAGCGGCAAAACAAATCAAGTAAATTATTCTCTGCAGTCTAGTCTGATTCTTGTTTTTCAAAATGTTAGAGGTCTCAACTCGAAGCTTCAACAGTTATACCCAGGTAGTTTTTCTTTTCATGCTGATATTTAGTACTTATATAGTTTTCTTTTAAACTTGGCTCCGGCCGGAGATCTTAAGTTCTGAAGCTCTAAATAGCAACTTTGAGACTTTTAGAAAAGATAGGCTTGATAGAAACGGTGGTGGTGGTATCCTCATTTCAGTTAGGTCATCCCTCTATGCTGATTAAGTGCATTTTTTATGTCCTGACAACAATGTCAATGTCTCTATGTTAAAATTTCACTTGGTAGCTCCACTTTATTTATCAATTGTTCTTATATTCCTCCTTTTTCTGTAGAGACTGTTTACTTAGTTCATGCATGTTTAATAAAAATCATTCGTTCATTTCTTCATAGGACTGACTATTTTTTTTTTTTTTTTTCTCAGACGTTGTGGTAGCGCACTACCAAGCAAGAGGAAACGAAACCAGACTTAGTGTCTGTTCCACAGCTACGACCGATAATGGTCAACAGCTGCTTTATCTACTTAGCAAATTAGATTACAAAAACTAATTAATAAAATTAAAGAACTAAATTAAAATTAATACATACATTAAAGTAAACATTAAAATAAGATTAAAATTCTATTCTAATTTCATTGAATCTACGAGTAAGAAGAGATTTTAAAGTATAAGAAGAGGCTATGTTAGAAAATAAATGATAGTTAGAGTTATAAGCCAAACATAAAAGGGATCATGCAGTAAGAAAGATGATCGTGCAATGTTTAGTCTAATAGGTAAATATCGCGAGGGCACGTTAAAATTAATTTTCGCAAGCAGAAGAGGAGAATAAACGTTACCGTTTATAAGGTTATGAAGAAAAAGAATTCCCAAAACGGACCTCCGACTAGCTATGTAATGTAGGAAGATTAATCAATTTATGGCGGCAATGGTATGAGGGAAGACGAATTGCCGAATTCCAGTTTAATCCTCGCAACGCAAAGAGCAAAAATTGTTTTTGAACAGATTCAATACGGTCAGAATATGTTATGAGTTGGGGATTCCAAATACATGAAGCATATTCTCACACCAATAAGCGAATTTGTCATGGTTCAAGAAGTTTAAATTGACCAACTATTTTAATTTTCTTGCTTTTTATAAAAAATTGACGTTGCTTCTCCATTGCTACGGGCATTTAAATTCTCAAAGCTGCTTTTTAACACTTTGGCTGTGTGAATGAAAAAAGTCAAAATCAATTAGAATAATTCGCAACAATCATGCATTATTTGGTTCATATGGAACAAATTTTGGCACGCATTCAACTGAACTGGTGACCAATCGAAATACCAGTTCGTTCATATTGTAGTGGAGTACTGAATAACACATCATCAAAAATCCGCAAACATCAAAAATCTATTCTAAAATAGACAAATTTCACACTTGTGGCATTAGTGCGAGCAGCACATGTATAGGTAGGATGGTAGGTACTCGTATTACAAATGATACCAAATTGCATTCGTTATAACATTAACGAATAACGTTCTTCAAATTGACAGCTATCAGCTGTGTGCAACCATAAGTCAAATTTGCAGCACTCTGAAAGTAACACAAACTAAAACTATTAGACAAATGAACGAAAAACATACAACCCTGGAAAATCACAAACGGAATATTCCGCAGTCGATTTTCTGGGTCACAATAACTCATTCCCAGGAATGAGTGTAATTTGACGACGTGGCAACTTGGTCTGCTTAATATAAGCAGAGAATATGTATAATAAGAAGACACATGACCCCGTTGAAAAAATTTGTACGTGGGTCCTGGGCCCAGGACCCTACCGTAAGATGACGTGTGGACTGGACTCTACCGTAAGATGGCTTATATTTTTTTTCGGTGGTATTTGCATGTGTATGTGATGATGGTCTTCATATACATAGCGTTTTTTCGATTGTAGTTGTTGGGCTAGCCGATTGCGCATATTTGTTGTTGCGCTTATTTCTTTTTCGGTAGTTGTCATGTTTGTGTATGTGTGTGGTGATTGTCTTCATATACAAGCATTTTTTGTGGCGATTGACATTTTTTAGATGTTTCATTTGTGAAGCTACAGTCGAAACTTGATAATCCGAAAAATGATTGCTGGCCCAATTTGGACTATCCAATCTTTCGGATTACTGGATTGTTTTAATATTTACAACTTTATTAAAGAAAATCACAAGGATCAATGAAAAAATAATAATTATTTTATAAGTTGTACATAAACATATAAATATTTAAATTTTTTACTTTTTAACTGGAAGACATAAGGAAAACATGTAATTCGGATGAAAGAATTGCAATTAATTCGGATTGCAGAGTAGCTAATGCATGAAAATAACCCTTCGGATTACTGTATTTTCAGATCAGCCAGTAGTCGGATTATCGAGTTTCGACTGTAGTTAATTTTTCTCGCTTTTTATGAAATATTAGCTCTTCTTCTTCATTGTTACAGGCATTTAAATTTTCAAAGCTGCTTCTTAGCACTTTGACTGTGTGAATGAAAAAAGTCAAAGCCAATTAGAATATTTTGCGCTAATCATGCATTTTTTGTGAAAATAAGTGTTTAGAAAATATATTTATTTAAATATTATGCAATTATTCAGTTCATTTGGACCAAAAATTTGACATGCATTCAATTAAACTAGCGATCGATCGAAACACCAGTTCGTTCAGATTGTAGTGGAGTGCGCAAAATATTATATGAAGATAAATTAAGCCGGCTACACCAAATATGAATATTGGTGGACTATTTAGTTTGATTTTTGACAAGTGTCTGCATTTAATAAATTGATCAATATGAATGGATAAATATGGAAATGTAACAATTTTTACATAATTTGTATTAATTTCTAATTGATTAATAATTATTAATTTGTAATTAAAAAATATAGTGCAATAATAGAAACATACGCAATTGTCAGAAATTAATTACATATTAAATAATGCAAAAATGCGCATAAAAACTGTCTGATATTTAACCATTCATTCATTTAAATATCAAAAATCTACCCTAAAATAGACAAATCTTACATTATTAGTGCGAGCAGCATATTAATAGACAGAGAAGGGGAACAATATCATTTGAAATCACATCAAAAACGCAAACATAAAAAAATTTAAACTAAGATCAAAATAAAAATAAGCAATTGTCATCAAAGCATGAGTGCGAGCAGCACATGCATAGCAAGGGAAAGAAACACAAAGACAAAGAGCAGAAAATATTTTCCGACAGTATAGCAGTTTGACTTCCAACACACACTGCCCGCCGCTGCCTGATTTTGTCATTTCAATTTTCCAAGCAGTTTGTATGAGATGCGTCTTCTTAGTATAAATATTCTCTGATATAAGTATATAGATTGAGTTTGACCTCAACTACACGCAGCCCGCCGCTGCCATATTTTGTCATTCGGATAAGAAATTTTCTTTGTATGAGATGCGTCTTCTTACATCTGTGTATTCTCTGACCTAAGTATTAATTTTTATAGGATTTTATAGGATTGATTGCCATAATATGGAATAATATCCTATTGCAAGTTATAGAATATTATAGAGAAGATTATGGTTACATATGTCTTTTTTGACAACTAATTCATACAAAAAATCGTAAAAGCCGCTTGTCAATTCTATGCTATTGTAACCATAATTAAGTAAACTGCACCTTTTGAGTCAATAATCATAAAAGTCGCTAGTTGATTTTATGGCTTCATAACCATACCAGTTTGTAACATTATTTGTCCTAATAATTAATTGTTCAAAATGTTTTGTTTTTATGGTTACTTTGTTTTTTTTTTTTGAAAATAATGTAGTCACGTCGTAGTCTGACCCTAAAATTAAAACTACTTGTTCATTGATCATATTTTTGTGTTTAATTAATACTTCATCTATTTGGTGGTAGGCTTTAGTTTTTTCTTAAGGTTCAAAGCTCTTTATTGAAACCAATGTCTTCATCATAGCTTAATTTTGTTGATAAAGGTATGATATATATATATATATGTCTTCCCATGCAAGTGCTAAGAAACGAAAACTAGAAATCAACGAGTTTTATTTTTCAAGCAAATCAAGTCCCAAAATATACAAGCAGCAATCACCGAAATGAGTCCCGTGGAAGAAATTTAGCACTTACTGAAATAAAGACGTCGTATTCATCAGTCAACAAGATTTCTGTAAAGGAAGCTTTTCGCCTGGAATGGGCAAATACAACGTCCGAGGACACAGTAGAAATAATACGTAGACGCTTATAAACTTTTATTAAAGACAAATAAATCAAACCAAGTAGTAGAGATGAAAAATTCGACTTACAAAAACTTTTTTGTATATAAGAGCCAAAAAATTTGTAATGTGAATTTTGTTACGCAATTTGGCTTGTTTTAAAATAACATAATTTATAATGATATAAGTTATTTTTAATTTAAGTAAGTATTAATATGTATCTAATTAAAGTGGTAACATAGTTATTTATGTTAAAAAAAAAATTGTACAAATTAACCCATGAAAAAAATGCCCCAAATTTTTATTAACTGACTGTATTCATTTCTTTTGGATCAGTAACACTTTATACAGTCAGTTAATAAAAATAAAGGAATATATTTTATTTAATTCGATCCAGGATAAATTTGATGAAAGGATTTATTTATTATAGCACCTATTAATGTATATGTTGTGATAGCCATAAAGTGGCAAAATATCGTTTTGCTAATTATAGTAAATTAAGGGAAAATTTATGGTTACATATGTCTTTTTTGACAACTAATATACGAAAAATGCGATGCGTCTTCTTATTATAAATATTCTCTGATATAAGTATATAGATTGAGTTTGACCTCAACTACACGCAGCCCGCCGCTGCCATATTTTGTCATTCGGATAAGAAATTTTCTTTGTATGAGATGCGTCTTCTTACATCTGTGTATTCTCTGACCTAAGTATTAATTTTTATAGGATTTTATAGGATTGATTGCCATAATATGGAATAATATCCTTTTGCAAGTTATAGAATATTATAGAGAAGATTATGGTTACATATGTCTTTTTTGACAACTAATTCATACGAAAAATCGTAAAAGCCGCTTGTCAATTCTATGCTATTGTAACCATAATTAAGTAAACTGCACCTTTTGAGTCAATAATCATAAAAGTCGCTAGTTGATTTTATGGCTTCATAACCATACCAGTTTGTAACACTATTTGTCCTAATAATTAATTGTTCAAAATGTTTTGTTTTTATGGTTACTTTGTTTTTTTTTTTGAAAATAATGTAGTCACGTCGTAGTCTGACCCTAAAATTAAAACTACTCGTTCATTGATCATATTTTTGTTTTTAATTAATACTTCATCTATTTGGTGGTAGGCTTTAGTTTTTTCTTAAGGTTCAAAGCTCTTTATTGAAACCAATGTCATCATCATAGGTTAATTTTGTTGATAAAGGTATGATATATATATATATATGTCTTCCCATGCAAGTGCTAAGAAACGAGAACTAGAAATCAACGAGTTTTATATTTCAAGCAAATCAAGTCCCAAAATATGCAAGCAGCAATCACCGAAATGAGTCCCGTGGAAGAAATTTAGCACTTACTGAAATAAAGACGTCGTATTCATCAGTCAACAAGATTTCTGTAAAGGAAGCTTTTCGCCTGGAACGTCCGAGGACACAGTAGAAATAATACGTAGACGCTTATAAACTTTTATTAAAGACAAATAAATCAAACCAAGTAGTAGAGATGAAAAATTCGACTTACAAAAACTTTTTTGTATATATGAGCCAAAAAATTTGTAATGTGAATTTTGTTACGCAATTTGGCTTGTTTTAAAATAACATAACTTATAATGATATAAGTTATTTTTAATTTAAGTAAGTATTAATATGTATCTAATTAAAGTGGTAACATAGTTATTAATGTTAAAATAAAAAATTGTACAAATTAACCTATGAAAAAAGTGCCCCAAATTTTTATTAACTGACTGTATTCATTTCTTTTGGATCAGTAACACTTTATGCATAGTAAGAGAATTTATTTTATTTAATTCGATCTAGGATAAATTTGATGAAAGGATTTATTTATTATAACACCTATTAATGTATATGTTGTGTTAGCCATAATGTGGCAAAATATCGTTTTTCTAATTATAGTAAATTAAGGGAAAATTTATGGTTACATATGTCTTTTTTGACAACTAACATACGAAAAATCGTAAAAGCCGCTTGTCAATTCTATGCTACTGTAACCATAATTAAGTAAACTGCACCTTTTGAGTAAAAAATCATAAAAGTCGTTAGTTGATTTTATGGCTTTATAACCATATCTGTTTATAGCATTACCTGTCCTAGTAATCAATTGTTCAAAATGATTTGTTTCTATGATAACATTTTTTTTGGTTATTTTTTTTTTTGTGGAAAATAATTTAGTCACGTCGAAGTGTAGTCTGGCCCTAAAATTAAAACTAATTGAACAGTTCATCTATTTGGTTGTAGGCTTACATATTTTCTTATGATTCAAACCAATTTCTTCATCATAGCTTAATTTTCTTGGTAAAGGTATGATTTATAAGTTGTCTGCCAGGTTCCTTATATTAACGCTTAATATTTATAATTAAGATTCGAGAGCAATGAAACGGATGTACATTAGCTGTATTGAAGCAGTGTTTCGATTCTAGCCTAGCGGCTTTTACCATGTTCGAAACTGCTATAATCATGTACTAAAAATGTTAAACAAACTAAAATTTTTTCTCATTTACCATAATATTTATGGATATTTTTACATAAACGTGCCTGTTGACCCCTTATCCGTTGAATCTCCATGTTGCGTCTTGTAAAAGTTTGCTGAATTTGTTTGACCGCCCCTTGTTTTAACATTAGCAAATATTTGTACAGTTTGTCAAACATGTTGGCATCAAACTCAACACTTGAATTTCAATCTCGTTGAAAAGCCAAAATTTATCAACGATTATAGTTAATTTAAAAGGACAGTAGCGCATGATTGTATTATGACACAAAGCCAAAATTCCCATTTGGTCTGAGGCGCTTTTAATTTTAGCAACAAATCATCCCTAAACCGGTCACTTAAGGTTTTTTCATGTTAATGTTGCAACAAACCATACAATAACAGTACAAGAGAAGTGTGAAAACTTGTGAGGCCGAAGTTTCTTTTTCTATATTACTCCTTGCTAGCAAAGAGCAAGAATGTCAGCACTCTGTGTTGCATTCATGCTCATTGCATGCAAACGAGAGACTGTTAAGGCTACAAGTTCTTCTGTAAGTACAGAAGCATAACATATTGGTACATACATAAGTAGATAGTTAGATAGGTCAGCGTTGCTTGAGACTAATGTGTTTGTAATGTCCTTATGTACTTTGAGCCTATTATTTTGTTTTCTATTTATAAATAACGTTATTGAACTGCTTATAGTAGGGTCATAATATATAATTAGGCGATTAAATAAACACTAAGATACGCTGATGACTTGGTCACGCTCATGGTTTCTAGTAAGTAGCAACAGGTTGACATTAATCCAATGCATGTTAGCTTAATGCGTACAAATGGAATTACAAAATGTTAGATCTAATAAGGCTATATGAAACTCATAGTGGGCAAAACTATAAGACCAAATAAACAGGCATGACTAGATAAGAGAGGAACAGAGCTGCAAGCTGTATCTAAAGAAACGAAAGCAAGGAATGTATGAAAAATGCTAAATTGATTTAAGAAAAATGAAAAATTAAGACTGCCTTACCAAAATTTAAATCGAGCACAACAATCATGTACACTGCAGTAAAAAATCAATACTTTGATACTTTTTTCTTTAAAAGTTACTATAGTATGTATGAGTTGGTATATTCCGTCACACAGGTTGTCACCATAGACACGTTAATATATTCCAAAATGTATCCTAAGTCGTTTGTATTTTTTATTCTGACGAATTGCAATTTATGTAAATCAAAAACCATTGCAAAACATGTCACTTCTACCTTTAAGAACCTTCTTCAGTTGAGTTGAATAAATAATAAACAATTTAATGCTGAAATAATATTTTGCAAAATTTACTTTACAAATTCTTGACAAAACTTCCATTATAATGTACTTCAAAGTTGTATTGGAAATAAGAAAAGAATTCGCCAATCGGGTCTATGTATACGAATCGGATAAGAAATTTACTTTGACTATCAATTTTTCTGCTGCTGATTAAAGCCCTTTAAGGACATACGCATATATCAATAATAAAATATTTAAATATTAATTATTATTCATTAAAGCTGCTGCTGCTTTTCCAGAAACGCGTCTGCGTAAGGTCGGTAAGATATTTAGGCCCCACAGTGAGCGAGGGAGTAATACGCACGGATCCTTAGAAGATTTCTGCTATGACAGAGATTTCTAGTGCCACGCACCCTTAAAGCTTTAAGAAATCTTCTGGGGATGGTGGGCTGGTTTATCAGTCAATTCGCCACCATAGCGGCTCCACTGACGGACCTATTAAGGCCCAAATAGAAATTCTGTATGACCCCTGAAGGGGAACATGCATTCAATGCTGAAATTTTCTGGGCAAACATCCTGAACTCTTCCCATTATCCTTTCGGAAGTGAATAAACCGTTTGAGGTGTTTTATAAATATGTCTTTAATGTCCATGTATGTGTAGCCTGATCTAGTTGCTAATTGTTGGGAATGAGATTTTAAATTCGTAGTAGGGTTTGTATCCAATGAAGAGAAAAGTTTGGTTTCTGAATACGTTTATTGGGGCTTCCGTACATGGGATTACGTTCTGTGAACAACTTTCTTGACTATGACCTGGTTTATAGATCAATTAATAATTGTATTCCTCCAGTGCTGCCTTCCATCTTTTTAGTTTTGTGTTTGTGTTTTTGTTTCTTGGTGCATATGTCAATGGCTGATGTTCAGTAAATATTTTCATTTTGGCTTTACCTTATTGGTAATTCTTGAGGCTATTAAGAGCCCAGAATATGGCAATCATTTATTGGTCGTTAGTAGCGTATTTATCTTCTGTCCTAGTCCTAGAAATGAAAGTGATGGCTCGGCCGTCTTGCTCTAGTACTGCGTCGATTGCATAGTTAGAGGCATCTGTTATCAGCTGAAATTCCTTTATATAATCGGGGTAAGATAGTACGAGGTCTTCTAATACAAGATAGTTTTTTAAGGTCTAAGACCGTGAAGTAGTGATTACCACCGAATGTTGAGCTAGTACCTCATTTATTTTAGGGGATTGCTGTAATATATCACCATTCTAAATTTTTTTCCTCCCGACGCATCTTGTTTTTTAGGGACGATACATACTGGCAAATTGTATGGTGAGCGTAATGCGCGAAATGTACCATTCACCAAAAGCTCCTGTACTTACTTTTCAACTGTGTCTTTAAGGGACTTTAAGTACTAAGTGAATATGTACTTAGTGAATATGAGTGTTACCGATTCTGTCATGAAGGCTAAATTGTCGGTTGTATCCATAACAAACTTTTGTATTTTTCTAATATTCATATAATTTTTTCTTCTTGTTCGTGGTTAAGGTGGCTAGTCTTAATGGTGTTTAAATCGTTTGTGGTTTGTTTTTTTTTTTTTTATACCCTGTACCAAAAAATGGTAAAGGGTATATTAAAGTTGTGCAAATGTATGTAACGGGCAGCAGGAGGCGGGGCAGACCCCACAAAGTATATATATTCTTGATCAGCATCGAAAGACGAGTCGATTTAGCCATGTCCGTCTGTCTGTCTGTCTGTCCGTAAGAACGCACGGATCTCGGAAACGGTAAGACCTAAAACCACCAAATTTGGCACGAAGACTCACCCAATACATAGGCATAACAAGTTTATTTTTTTTTTTTACATTCGACCTATAACATATACTTGCCATAGGAATTTTCGGCCGAAAACCCACATTTCCTAACCAAAACCTTTTTGTCAAGATATCGTTACCAAATTTTGTATTAAATAGTTTCAGCTAATGCCTAATCACATATCTTACTATGATGTGTATATCACCTTCCTATATCATATAGCTGCCATAGGAACGGCCAAAAAATGCCTTTTACAAAAAAATATTTATTTTTTCTTGAGATATTCTTACGTTATGAATACAAAATATTAAAGAAACAAAAAAATATATTCAGTTTTGGATTGGGTACAGGGTTTTCTATAGTCGGTTACGCCCGACTATAGCCCTGCCTTTCTAGTTTTTTTTTTCGCAGACGTTGTGGTAGCGCACTACCAAACAAGAGGACTTACGAAACCAGACCTAGTGTCTGTTCCACAGCTACGACCGATAATGGTCAACAGCTGCTTTATCTTCTTAACAAAGATTATTATTACTAGAAGATTACAAAAACTAATTAATAAAATTAAAAACTAAATTAAAATTCATACAAATATACATAGTAAAAATTAAAATAAATAACTAATCGTATCTAATTTCATTAAATCTACGAGTAAGAAGAGATTTTAAAGAGGAAGAAGAGGCTATGTTAGAAAATAAATGATAGTTAGAGTTATAAGCCAAACACATAACATAAAAGGGATCATCTAATGGGCAAATAATATCTTGTTGAACGCGAAGGCACATTAAAATTTATTTTCCCGATGAGATAAGGAGAATTGACTTTTCCGTTTATCAGGTTATGAAAAAAAAGTATTCCTAACATGGATCTCCGACTAGCTAAGGTTGGAATATTAATCAATTTAAGACGGGAATGGTATGAAGGAAGGCGAATTGCAGAATTCCAGTTTAATCCACGCAACGCAAAAAACAAAAATTGTGTTTGGACAGATTCAATTCGGTCAGAATATGTTGTGAGTTGGGGATTCCAAACACATGAAGCATATTTTAAAATCGGACGAACTAAAGAAGTAAAAAGCTGCTTGGTGGTATAAGGACCATTAAACTCTTTAGACCATCTCTTAATAAAGCCAAGAACACTTCTAGCTTTATTAGCAATCGTGAAAATGTGATAACTAAAGTTAAGCTATTATTTTTCGAAACTCTGTCCACGATTCGACCATTTAGGTCGGCACAAGCGACATGTGCCGCAAAACCAATACGATACTGAAGCGATGGCAACATCGAGTGCCTTCTTACGCTTCGCGTAACAAAAAGCCATAGTAGAAAAATTTAATAAATAAAAACAAAAAGAAAATATAAATAAAAAATAGATGAGGAAAAGTTTTAAAATATTTAAAGTTAACTGAAGGATTTGAAAGGAAACGGAAGCCAAAAAGCATGCAATTAAATTTAATATACGCAGAAGAGAGTACTAAAAAAGGAAAGTGAAAGTTTGAAAGAGAAAATTTATACAGTCACTCATTATGCAACAATTACACTATAGTCGCGCACAAAACAGATGTTTGCTGATTGTTTACGAAAACAATACAATGAAAAGAACCAAAAGCACAAAATTATTTATGAAGAAATTAAAATTTAATAAAATCACTTCACCAGAGAGTACCGAATAAATCAAATGGCCCCACCGATAATTAATAGAAATAAACTAATGTTAACGCACAATTTAGTGAACGCATACAAGTTTATATGCAAAAAATAAATAAAATAGCGGAGAGCAAACTAAGCACGACTATAACAAGACACAGCAAAAAAGTGACTTCATTTTCCTATTTCCTCTTATTGACATTGTCTCTTCTGTAATGTTTATTATGGCTGAAAGTTCTTTTAGATTGTCATTGTCAAGTAATGATTTCATTACAAAAAACTTTATGGGACAACTATCGAGTTGTTGGGGTTGTGGTAATAAGACTAACGAAGGGTAGAATCGTGTGTTGTCCGAATTGTGGATTCATCTGAGGTTGGGGTCGACTGGACGGTAAGCTATTTGCGTAGAAGGTTCTGAAATTCTGGTTTTCTAATTTCAGACACAAATAAAAAGCTTGCGGGAGGTCTAATGGTTCCCTCATGGCTAGTAGCCTGGTTAAATCTCCTCATAATCCTCTTATGAACCTACTATGTTAAATAACAAAGATAGATGTTGGTATACAACTTGGTAGAGATCTTAATCCGTTTGGTTACCCTGTGAGAGACTGGTCATTTGGTATTCCAAAGAACTGATGTCTTTTTTGTATCTGTAATGTAAGGTGAGATATTTGGAAATAGATTTCCAGTCGAGGGGAGTGCTGTTCGATTTCAGCGCGAATCGACAGTTCCGAATATATTGCTAGTATCGACACTAAGAATAGCGAAATATTTTGGTGGACCCTTCAACGAATCGTAAATAGCGAATATCCTGTCAACGTTTTTTTTTTTCTTCGTTTCTTACTGAGGCACTAGGTTGTGTATTCTGACTAAATCATAATATTGCTGGAGAAGTCTGTGATGGGATTCATAATGATTGCGGAGGTATTGGGCTACCATTTCATTATTTTTTCTTTGTAATGAATGGTTTTTTCTTTCTTTTAAAAAAATTTACTTTTCTCTACTTAAAATTTAAAGATTTTCCTCTTTAGAATATTCTCTGCAATATTTTGTTCTTTTGTTTCAAAAATTTATTATACTCTGTACTAAACAATGGTAAAGGGTATATTGAAGTTGTGCAAATGTATGGAATGGGCAGAAGGAGGTGTGACAGTCCCCATAAAGTATATATATTCTCGATCAGCATCGAAAGACGAGTCGATTTAGCCATGTCCGTCTGTCTGTCTGTCTGTCCGTAAGAACGCACGGATCTCGGAAACGGTAAGACCTAAAACCACCAAATTTTGCACGAAGACTCACCCAATACATAGGCAAAACAAGTTTATTTTTTTTTTTTCGACATTCGACCTATAACATATACTTGCCATAGGAATGTTCGGCCGAAAACCCACATTTCCTAACCAAAACCTTTTTGTTTATCAAGATATCGTTACCAAATTTTGTATTAAATAGTTTTAGCTAATGCCTAATCGCATATCTTACTATGATGCATATCAGCTTCCTATATCATATAGCTGCCATAGGAACGACCGACCGAAAAACTGCTTTTACTAAAAAAAATTTCTTTTTTCTTAAAATATCCTTAAATAATGAATACAAAATATTAAAGTAACATAAAAATATATTCAGTTTTGGGTTGGGTAAAGGGTTTTCGGTACTCGGTTATGCCCGACTATTGCCCTGCCTTTCTAGTTTGTCTTTATTTTGCATAAAATTGTATTATTTTTCTATCTTTAAATTAATTTTTTATTTTTTTTTTATTTCATTCGGTAAATTGCTTCGTTATTATTTTTTAGTTTTCTTTAGCAGAATTAGATTTTATTATTCAATATAGTTCCTTTCGAGGGCGATAAATCGAGTATAGCGATTTCACAACTTTTCGATACCACTTTTGTAATACGATTTATCTTTTGCCTCAACATAGGCCTCAGTTTCAGCGATAAACTCTTCATTCGAGCGAAACTTCTGGCTGGTGAGCATTTTTTGTGATTTGCGAACAGCCAATATGGGAGCCAAGTCTGGCGAATACGGTGGATGTGAGAGCAATTCGAAGATCAATTCATGTAGTTTTGTCATTGTTTTGATATACTTGTGACACATCAATAGTGAGCCAAAGCGGCAACCATCTTGCACACAGCTCTTTCATCTCCAAATTTTCGGTCAATATACGGTTTACAACACTTTTTAAAATGCCTATAATTTCACCTAACTCACGCACCTTCAGCCGGCGATCGTCCAATACCATTTTGTGGATTTTCTTAACCGTTTCTGGTGTTACCGCATCATTTGGACGTTTCTCTACGACCACGTTTGAAGTCAGCCAACCAACGTTATATGGTTTTGTCTGATGGAACGGAGTCATTATAACACTTTTCAAGCCATTGCTTCGCTTGAACGGTATTTTCCCCATCAAAAAGAAGTGTAAATTAAAGTACGAAATTGTTTTTGATCCATTGTTTTGGCAATCACAAAAGTAGTTTCATTTTTTGCACAAAAACTCCAAACTTCTGAGTGGAATATCATGAAATATTAACGGCTTTCTTATGAAAGCTAGGGCTAACTAAAAATCATATGGATTTGATACTAGTAGCGCCATGTATCAGCCTACGAACTTTTCACCCTTCCTATTATATTCTTATATCACGGTGTTCAAGCACGCAAATCTCTGAAGCCATGAGTAGAGTTGGTTCTAACTTGAAAAATTGGATCCTTTTTATTAAAATCGGTTAGTAAATACGGCCATTATATCGGATGTAGTAAAAACAAATCCATTGTTTTTGTATAAATTGGAAGGGTTTAATCTTCTCTATATATATAAAATTCTCGTGTCACGTGTCAAAATGTTCGTTCCCATACTCCTCCGAAACGGCTTGACTGATTCTTATGAAATTTTTTATGCATATTCAGTAAGTCTGAGAATCGGCTACTATCTATTTTTCAAACCTCTAAGTGTTTTTATTATGTGGTATTAAAAAATACATACAACCCTACAGTAAACACAACGGAGTAGGGTTTCATATTTAATAAGCCTTTTCTCACTCTCTCTACAGTTTTCGGTTATTATTAGTGTTTTAATTTTGAGTGTAATTCGCACGATCAGTTAATTAAGTGATTTACATAACCTCTAAAATACTCAACACGTGTCACGATTTACCGCAAACAACGGCTATTGAGTTGTAAGTATAAATTATTTTTATACGTTTATCATAAAATCAAAAATTATTCTTTCTTATTTGTATTGTACAGTGAACAATGCCAACAAAACGCAAAGGGGCCAATTTGAGCCGTGATACAAATAAATCTAAAAGGATTCGAAATAGAAGAGCCCAAAGAACCGAAGAACAAGTTCAGGAAGAAAATACTGGAGCGCGTGTGAGAATGGCGCAATTGCGTCAAGAACAATTTGACAATACACGAGCTGAACGCAACGAAGTCATGAGATTAGAACAACGACAATCACACCTTTTTACTGTCAATAGACGCAGAGTAAATGACCAACAACGCCAACAGGCACATCGAGCATTTGTAGCTACATCATTCCTGCGTCTAGCATTCCAGTATGAGCCCGATATTGAATATTATGCTCATTCAAAAGTGGTAATTGGTGCTATGGACAAAGAATGCCCGTATTGTCAGGCTTTGAAATTCAAAAATGAACCAGCCGGGATGTGTTGCGCGTCTGGGAAGGTACAACTACCTGAAATTGAAACACCACCGGAACCATTGAACGGTTTGCTTATCGGGTTGATGCACGTTGTGGCTACAATAACCTTGATTCATTCTTTGCCAGACGCATCGTCAGCGAGCTGGATGCTCTATTGAATGAGCATAATGAATTGTTGAAAATATTCAAATCCCACATCCACAAATTAGAAAGCGATAATCACGCTAATGTTCACAGCGCTACATGACTTTTTCACTATGTTGAATATATCCTTATACACTTCCAATAAGTTAGTTATTTTTTTTCTACGCAAGAAATTCTTTAGAAATAAGACATCTGACGGGTACGCTATGTATTATAATCAAAATGAAGCGATATTTTGGATTGCATTCTCATGTGAAAAAAAGGGCAGTACAAGGTCTGCCGGGTCAGCTAGTTAGTATATATAGAATGATCCGATCTAAGTAAAATATGCGCCATTTTGTCTAATAACTTTCTGCCATTTTTAAGGTAATCTCATTATACCTCTCCCATAGCAACCCTGGTCCTTATGATCAAAAAACTGTAGTAACCGATTTTCACAAACCTCTTTTGAAGCGAATTTTTCACCAGCAAAATCATTCGTCACAGACAGGAACAGGTTGTAATCACTTGGTGCTAAGTCCGGTGGATGCATTGAAACCTCCCATCCGAACTCCCGGAGCTTCTGACGAGTAACTAACAACGTGTGTGGCCTGGAGTATCCTGATGAAAGACAACTTTTCTTCTATTGGGCAAAGACGGCCGCTTCTGAGCGATCGCTTCCTTCAGACGGTCTAATTCTTGATAGTACACGATCGAATTAAGAGTTTGGCCGTAGGTGGAGTAGCTCGTAGTAGATGATTTCCTGCCAATCCCACCAAACACAGAGCAAAACCTTCCTGGTAGTCAATCCTGGTTTGAACACCGTTTGCGCCGGCTGATTGCCATTCGACCACCATCGTTTTTGCTTAAGGTTGTCGTAAGTGATCCATTTTTCATCACCAGTTATCATTCATTTCAAAAATGGATTGATTTTGTTGCGATTCAGTAGCAATTCACAGATAGAAATTCGGACCATGAGGTTTTTCTTGCTAACATGACGGTCGGCTTTAACGATTTATTTAATTTTAAAAACATTTTTGACAATTGGCCCTCCGGAGCGTGGTTCATTTTTAACCTCAAAATTACCGGAGAGGCATCGACGAAACCAAAATTGCGCACAGTATCAGGACTATTCACATTTTCAGCCGCCTAACTTGTATTTTCGCCTTTATCGAAGAAAAACTGTAAAAAGTACAGTATTTTGTCTTTGCAAGGATTCATTTTTGACACATGCGCAAACGAAACTAAATCAATCAAACATAACAGATTTTTGGTGGTGAACGGACGTGTCAAAGTTGCGCTCCGCGAATATCTAAAATTGTATAGTTAGCATCATCTGCAAATCGAAATCAAGTGACTTACCTCGGACCGAAGGAAAGCCCGGTGCTTGTGTACTGATAGTCGGCGCTCTGGAGGATCTGCTTTCATATTTTTTTCGTTTTCTGCAAAGAAATAAATCATTATTCCAACAACAAGGTAATAAATCCAAAAATTACTTACCACTATACTAGCGGCACTTGGATACGTTTCCAAGCCAATCAGCTGTGTGATCGGCGATCAATTGAGATAGTAAGGCCATCACTGTTGCACATCACTCGGCGGTCTCCCGCTCAAAATCATGCGGTGGTCAGAATGACAAAGACATCATCCGAGAACTTAAATATGCAAATCAAATTCTCAACAAAAAATTAGAAGAAATGACAGCCGTCTGCACAAAACTTCAAAGTGAAGTCGCCAATATGCAAGCACAAAGCAATAACACAAAAGTTAAAGAAGTAGCCATAGAAGAAGAAGAGTACAAAACCGACGAAGAAGAACTAGCCCGTCGGGCAGCGTGTAGTTGAGTACAAACTCATCTTACGAGAGCAAAATTTTGAAATATGTTCTAATTTACTCTTTCTGTTATTGTTTCCCTTACCTACATACACATGTGCTGCTCGCCCTCATGTTTCTTGTCTTTATTTTGATTTTTGTTTTCTTGCTTTCGTTGTGCTATTTTCATATGATTTGTGTTCATATTGCTTCTCTTTCCATCCCTTTTCTGCCTACACATGTACAGCTCGCACTAATGCTAAGTGTGAAAGTTTTTTTACTTTAAGGTGGATTTTTGATTTTTGATAATTCATCAATGAATGCTAAATTATAGAAGACATTTTTAATATAAAATATATATGAAATAATAAACTATTTAATTTGTTAAAGTTCCTTAAATTGTCATTTTCATTAATTCATATTGCATAGTGAAGCACCAAAATAAATCGTCCATAAATTATTCATACTTTGCGTAGTCAGTTAAAATTGTCTTCATACAATTTGTTCAGCACTCCACTACAATCTGATTTTTGATTGATCGCCAGAACAGTTGAATGCATGCCAAATTTTTGTTCCGTATGAACTAAATAATTGCACCACATGTTAATAAATGTATTTTGCACATAGTCTTTTTCACAAAAAGTGCATAAGAGCAAAATCTTCTAATTGGCTTTGACTTTTTGTATTCACACAGCCAAAGTGGTACGAAGCAGCTTTGAGAATTTAAATGCCCGTAACAATTAAAAAGCAGAGGTAATATTTTATAAAAAGCAAGAA
>JBAMBQ010000248.1:0-15234 GCA_037044495.1 Stegana nigrithorax | reverse complement strand
CTCCAACTACTAACCAGTTTTACAGGAAACACCCACACACAAGCCATTAACGATCTGCCGCATTCTTCTACCTGCGCTACCATACCCATACACACAGGATCAACCACATTCCCCTACCTACTAGCATACTTAGGATTTCATACACACCCTTCAACGCATGCAGTTTATATGCAACCAGAAACTACCCTACAAGTACTAAACAGTTTTGCAGGACACACCCAAACACAAACCATTAAGGATCTCCCGCATTCTTCTACCTACTTGCATACTCACTTCCCCGCTTGCATATTCACCATCAAGATGTTGCATTCTTCTACCTACTAACATACCCATACACACAAGATCTATCACATTCTTCTACCTTTCCCCGCTAGCATATTTACCATCAAGATGTCGCATTCTTCTACCTGCTACCATACCCATACACACAGGATCAACCGCATTTTTTCTACCTACTAGCATACTTAGGATTTCATACACACACCTTCAACGCATGCTGTTTGTATGCAGGCCATACACACACAACAAAATGTATGGCGACATATTACGCATTTCATCATATGGTGAAATTACATTTTCACTTAACACCATGACGCGACCACTCCCACCATACTCACTTCCCCAACCCACATATTCACCACCATACACACCATACTATTTTCCCCACCTACATAGCCACCACCGCCTCCCCCTCTTTTGGCCCAGAATCCTCATTCCCTATCTACTCTCGTCAGAGTGGATTTTCCGTTCAAGTGTCTTGAATCTACGAAGTGCACAATCGTAAGAATTTCCAAGCTCCTTGTACTTTGATTTGTTGGCAGCCTAACCGAACATTCTCCATTAGGTGCCCGAATAAAGTTTTGTGTGAAATGTTGCTCTGAATCAAAACAGTTATCAATCTCTTAAAACCGTTTGACGATATTTGTGAGAGATTCTATTGGCAATTGATGCTCAGAAGATTGTTTTAGAGTTGCTAAAGAAGTGGCTTGTGGCGTACATAAATTTCGATCCTTAGCTTCTTTAAGACGTAAATTCGGTGAAAGATTGAGGAAGTGAGGGCATTTGCACAAAGAATGTTCTTTGGATTCACAAAAGAGGCATAACACATTTGACCTGTGTTTGACTGTGGCTACAAGCGCATTGGATTTATTTACTGCCGTATTTTTTCCCACCAGGGTGCTAGGTGTTCTTGTTACCGTAGCGTGTTCCAAATTCTCCAACATTCTACATCTGGTTTCCAAAAATTATTCCATGCCTGACCAAGTTGGCAATGTTTGCGAAGCAAGAGATTCTTCCCATTTTTCCAATGACTACCTATCAAGCTTGATAGTCGATTACAGGAAAATAAACAAAAAACTAATAGCTGACAAATTCCCATTGCCACACATAGACGATATACTAGAACAGTTAGGTTTTTCTCGTGCCTGGACCTAACATTTGGATTCGACAAAATAGAATTACAACCAGATTGAAAGGATATAACATCATTTTGAACCGACAGAGGGTCATACCATTTTAAAGATGGCCCTGTGGTATCAAAATAGCACCCAACTTATTCCAAAGAATGATGTCCTTAGCATTTTCAGGACTATCACCTGAAAAGCCTTCCTTTACATGAACTATCTGGTAGTCATAGGATGCCCAGAGAATCACATGCTAACCAATCTACAAACTATTTTCAAAACATCTAGAAAATACAATTTGAAGCTACACCCTGAAAAATACACATTTTTTGGCCACGAAGTAACAATTTTAGGCCATAAATGTATAGACAAAGGGTGCGATGCTAGGTCAAGAACATGACGGCATACAGCTACCAGTATCATACGCGGTTTCACGAAAGGGGAAGCTAACAAACCAACTAAAAAACAGGAATTGACAGCAGTACACTGGGCAATACAGCATTTAGGGGCCATACATATTTGGAAAATAAACTTTTGTCAGAAGCGACAATAGGCCATTAACATATCTATTCGCATTTAGAAATTCTTCATCGAAATTAACACGTATGTGACTAGACTTAGAGGAATATGATTTTGAAAAAACAATCATTCAGCAGAAGCACTATCATCAATAGATTTCGAACACATAAAAATATAGAAATACAAAACAATATAAAGGTTGTAACAAGACAAGAATCAAGACAAAATAGACTAGAAGAAACAACGAAAATAGAAAAAACAAAGGTCACTATACCTAAAATATCCGAACCACTAATTTAAAGTGAATATAAACGATTACCAGAATTATCATATAACGGCCAGAAAATTATATGGAAAATAAATAAATATGGAAAAATATGACCCAAAGCGTCAGAAACTATATAAAGCAACGCAAAG
The DNA here is from genome assembly GCA_037044495.1 of Stegana nigrithorax. NCBI lineage: Eukaryota > Metazoa > Arthropoda > Insecta > Diptera > Drosophilidae > Stegana > Stegana nigrithorax. The sequence continues at coordinate 12,895 of JBAMBQ010000248.1, read as the reverse complement.
CATGCAAAAAGAACAAAACTCTACGAAACCCTAAATACTCCATTATAATAAGGCCAACAATACCAAAACCATTAGACACAGTATTAATAGACTATAGACCACCGAAATCCGCAATCGGTAAGTACATTGTAACAGTAATCTGTGATTTATCTAAATATCTAACAACAAAGCACTAGTCGAAAATTGTATAATAATCTATAACCCACTACTCAGGCCAGCAGCAATAACTAACACAGCCCTGCGTGGCTATTAAATTACATTTTTTAATTGTTTTGCTTGCCCTGCATAGCGCTCTTAAATTTATTTAAAGTTTCTTAAGTTAACTCTCTTATAATCTATTTTCATTCTCCGTCTCTCAATTTATTTCTATTTTCTATTCCGCTGCTTTCTCTTATTTTATTTTATTTCTCGTTTGCACCGCTTGCTTTTTGCATAGATATTTAAGCTTTGTTCAGTCAATTCAATCTGTTCTAGGTTCTAATTAAGTCCAAAACTAAAGCAAGCGTATTGCCTAGTAAAAACATTACTTAACATTGTGTCAAGTTATTATATATTGCAATCGCAATAAACAAATTATAATAAACCGCACAATTACGCCTGTATTAATAATTGCAAAAACTTCTTTTGAAATAGGACAGGCAAACCAACTGCCCAATACTCGAAACATTGGTGACCCCGACGTGATCGGAAAGTGCAACAAAAGTCAATTTCGGTTTCGTCGCGTTTATATTTGCTATATCGTTATAGTGGTTTCGGTTTCGTCACGTTTTTTTTTCTTATTGTGCAATTCTGGTTTTGTTTTTTTTTTTTTTTTGCTTTGTGCAGTGTACATTGACTCTGTGTTTTTTGTATCACATTATTTGCAAATTATTGCAATCCGCTATATCGTTAGCGGTTACATAGCTGTGGTTTGCAAACGGGTTAATGTTAAATTCCGTGCAATCCGCTACATCGTTAGCGGTCATTGAACCTTCGATCCAGTGCGTTGTTAAAATGCCTAAAAAATCAAAATCGCACTATTTGTCCGTAATGCAATCGGTGATAGACGATATCTCATGAAAGCCTCTCAAGGCTACATTCAAGTGAATTTCGTGACAGTTTAGACATACCGGTGCAGGACATATATTTCGAGCTAAAGGCAAAGCTAACGCGCTTGTTAGGCCTACAGCAAAGATCAAGTGCGGTACATTCGTCTACAGTCAAACATTTTTCGCTGGATGAAGCAATGCTTCACCAACCATATTGTCGTTCGCGATTAACCGATTTGAAAATTCCGGTATTTCATTGAGGAGTGGCCATCATTTTATAGCACGTTTTTATCGGCAGTACATAAAAATACGAAAGTGTGCAAACTGGAAAAAATACAGCATTTAATCACCAGTTTAAAAGGTGCAGCGCTAGAAATAGTTCGCTTGCTCAAGGCGAGCGAAAAAAACTACGATAAACGTTTTGATAACAAATTGCTCATTTTCAAGGCACATTAACATTCAATTTTCGATTTAGAAATTGTTGAGAGAAACAGCGCAAGCTGATTGCGCAGATTAAGCGACAAATTAAATAGCCATCTGAGGGTGCTTCATCCATTGGCAAGTCCCGAGGAAATATGCGAGGGCATGCTCGACGACTTGACTGCACGCAAGCTTGATAGGTAGTCATTGGAAAAATGGGAAGAATCTCTTGCTTCGCAAACATTGCCAACTTGGTCAGGCATGGAATAATTTTTGGAAACCAGATGTAGAATGTTGGAGAATTTGGAACACGCTACGGTAACAAGAACACCTAGCACCCTGGTGGGAAAAAATACGGCAGTAAATAAATCCAATGCGCTTGTAGCCACAGTCAAACACAGGTCAAATGTGTTATGCCTCTTTTGTGAATCCAAAGAACATTCTTTGTGCAAATGCCCTCACTTCCTCAATCTTTCACCGAATTTACGTCTTAAAGAAGCTAAGGATCGAAATTTATGTACGCCACAAGCCACTTCTTTAGCAACTCTAAAGCAATCTACTGAGCATCAATTGCCAATAGAATCTCTCACAAATATCGTCAAACGGTTTTAAGAGATTGATAACTGTTTTGATTCAGAGCAACATTTCACACAAAACTTTATTCGGGCACCTAATGGAGAATGTTCGGTTAGGCTGCCAACAAATCAAAGTACAAGGAGCTTGGAAATTCTTACGATTGTGCACTTCGTAGATTCAAGACACTTGAACGGAAAATCCACTCTGACGAGAGTAGATAGGGAATGAGGATTCTGGGCCAAAAGAGGGGGAGGCGGTGGTGGCTATGTAGGTGGGGAAAATAGTATGGTGTGTATGGTGGTGAATATGTGGGTTGGGGAAGTGAGTATGGTGGGAGTGGTCGCGTCATGGTGTTAAGTGAAAATGTAATTTCACCATATGATGAAATGCGTAATATGTCGCCATATATTTTGTTGTGTATGTATGGCCTGCATACACACACCTTCAACGCATGCTGTTTTGTGTGAAATGTTGCTCTGAATCAAAACAGTTATCAATCTTTTAAAACCGTTTGACGATATTTGTGAGAGATTCTATTGGCAATTGATGCTCAGTAGATTGTTTTAGAGTTGCTAAAGAAGTGGCTTGTAGCGTACATAAATTTCGATCCCTAGCTTCTTTAAGGCGTAAATTCGGTGAAAGATTGAGGAAATGAGGGCATTTGTACAAAAAATGTTCTTTGGATTCACAAAAGAGGCATAACACATTTGACTTGTGTTTGACTGTGGCTACAAGCGCATTGGATTTATTTACTGACGTATTTTTTCCCACCTGGATGCTACGTGCTTGGTTTCAAAGCGTGTTCCAAATTCTCAAACATTCTGCATCTGGTTTCCAAAAATGATTCCATGCCTGACCAAGTTGGCAATGTTTGGGAAGCACGACATTCCCAATTTTTCAATGACTGCCTATCAAGCTTGCGGACAATCAAGTAGACGAGCATGCCCTAGCATATTTCCCCGAGACATGCCAATGAATGCAGCGCCCTCAGATGGCAATTTAATTTGTCGCTTAATCTGCGCAATCCGCTTGCGCTGTTTCTCTCAACGGTTTCTAATTTGAAAATTGAATGTAAATGTGCATGGAAATTTACCGATTTGTTATCAAAATGTTTCATTAATAAATTAAGAGCCTTATGGTAGTTATTTTCGCTCGCCACGAGCGAGCGATCTGTTTCCAGCGCTGCACCTTTTAAACTGGTGATTAAATGCTGCATTTTTTCCAGTTTGCACATTTCCGTATTTTTATGTACTGCCGATAAAAACGTGCTATAAAATGATGGCCACTCCTCATAAGTGCCATTAAATACCGGAATTTTCGAATCGTTTAATCGCGAACGATGATATGTTTGGTGAAGTATTGCTTCCTCCGGCGATAAATGTCGGACTGTAGACGAATGTACTGCACTGCCTAACACGCGCGTTAGCGGCCTTTAGCTCGAAATATATGTTCCGCACCGTTATGTCCAAACTGTCACGAAATTCACTTGAATCTAGCTTTGAATGGCTTTCATGAGCATTGTCGAACTTTGCCTTTGTAGTGTCTACAAAGTCTATGCGAACTGCTAGCTCAGGTTCATCGAATTTGCCGAACTGATCGGGCGTAAGGAACTTATTGAACTTATTGAGTGCATCAAGAAATCGATATCGTCTAGCACCGATTACATTACGGACGAATCTTGCGATTTTGATTTTTTAGGCATTTTTACAACGCACTGGTTTAGGTTATGTGAATCGAAGGTTCAATGACTGCTAACGATATAGCGGATTGCACGGAATTTAACAATAACTCGTTTGGCAAAGAACAGCTACGTAACCGCTGACGATATAGCGGATTGCATTAATTTGCAAAGAAGGTGATGCAAGAAAATGAAAAAAAAACCAGAATTGTTAATTTTGCATGCACAAAAAAGAAAAGAAAACGTGATGAAATCGAAACCACTATAAGGTTATATGTTTCGAGGACCGGGCAGTTGGTTTGCCAGTCCTATTTCTAAAGAAGCTTTTGCAAATAATAATACCGGCGTTATTGTGCGATTTATTATTCTAATTTATTTATTGCGATTGTAATATATAATATTTTGACACAATGTTAAGTAATGTTTTTACTAGGGAAAACACTTGCCCTAGTTTTCGACTTAATAGAACCGAGAACAAATTGAACTGACTGAACAAAAGCTTAAATATCTATGCAAAAAGCAAGCGGATGCAAACGAGAAATAAAATAAAATAAGAGAAAGCAGCGGAATAGAAAATAGAAATAAATTGAGAGACGGAGAATGAAAATAGATTATAAGAGAGTTAACTTAAGAAACTTTAAATAAATTTAAGAGCGCTATGCAGGGCAAGCAAAACAATTAAAAAATGTAATTTAATAGCCACGCAGGGCTGTGTTAGTTATTGCTGCTGGCCTGAGTAGTGGGTTATAGATTATTATACAATTTTCGACTAGTGCTTTGTTGTTAGATATTTAGATAAATCACAGATTACTGTTACAATGTACTCATTACCGATTGCGGATTTCGGTGGTCTATGGTCTATTAATACTGTGTCTAATGGTGTTGGTATTGTTGGCCTTATTATAATGGAGTATTTAGGGTTTCGTAGAGTTTTGTTCTTTTTGCATGCTTTGCGTTGCTTTATATAGTTTCTGACGCTTTGGGTCATATTTTTCCATATTTATTTATTTTCCATATAATTTTCTGGCCGTTATATGATAATTCTGGTAATCGTTTATATTCACTTTAAATTAGTGGTTCGGATATTTTAGGTATAGTGACCTTTGTTTTTTCTATTTTCGTTGTTTCTTCTAGTCTATTTTGTCTTGATTCTTGTCTTGTTACAACCTTTATATTATTTTGTATTTCTATATTTTTATGTGTTCGAAATCTATTGGTGATAGTGCTTCTGCTGAATGATTGTTTTTTCAAAATCATATTCCTCTAAGTCTAGTCACATACGTGTTAATTTCGATGAAGAATTTCTAAATGCGAATAGATATGTTAATGGCCTATTGTCGCTTCTGACAAAAGTTTATTTTCCAAATATGTATGGCCCCTAAATGCTGTATTGCCCAGTGTACTGCTGTCAATTCCTGTTTTTTAGTTGGTTTGTTAGCTTCCCCTTTCGTGAAACCGCGTATGATACTGGTAGCTGTATGCCGTCATGTTCTTGACCTAGCATCGCACCCTTTGTCTATACATTTATGGCCTAAAATTGTTACTTCCTGGCCAAAAAATGTGTATTTTTCAGGGTGTAGCATCAAATTGTATTTTCTAGATGTTTTAAAAATGGTTTGTAGATTGGTTAGCATGTGATTCTCTGGGCATCCTATGACTACCAGATAGTTCATGTAAAGGAAGGCTTATCAGGTGATAGTCCTGAAAATGCTAAGGACATCATTCTTTGGAATAAGTTGGGTGCTATTTTGATACCACAGGGCCATCTTTAAAATGGTATGACCCTCTGTCGGTTCAAAATGATGTTATATCCTTTCAGTCTGGTTGTAATTCTACTTTGTCGAATCCAAATGTTAGGTCCAGGCACGAGAAAAACCTAACTGTTCTAGTATATCGTCTATGTGTGGCAATGGGAATTTGTCAGCTATTAGTTTTTTGTTTATTTGCCTGTAATCGACTACTAATCTCCGTCTTTTATTTTCTGTCCTTGGCAATGCTTTTTTGGGTACTTGTAATATAGTACTGTTGTAAGATGATGTTGATTGTTCTACAATGTCATATTTTATTAAGTTTTCAACTTGTTTAATAATTTCATCCTTTTGACTGTGAGGTAACCTATAGTGTTTAATATATGTTAGGTTCATCTGTTATTAATTGAAATTTTTGATTATAAAAGTTGTTAGTTGTGATTTTCTCTGTCTCTAGGGAAAATATGTCTATATATTGACTGCATAAGTCTTTTAATTTTTTTACAGTGTAAAATTTTGTTCTAATTTTTGTAATTTTAATTTTAAGTCTTTTAATTTTTTTACAGTGTAAAATTTTGTTCTAATTTTTGTAATTTTAATTGTGAATTATTTATTAAGTTTTTAGTTGGTTATATTACTTTTATTATTATTAAGCCTTGAGTGTTTATTTTTACATTATTTACACTTTAGAAATTCTATTATATTTTGTGCCATATTTGGTGTTTGTATTACTGATTCTCTTTCTTCTAGTTTTTTTATGGTTTAGTGTGTTGTTATACAAATATTTTTTCTAATCATATGTAATTTTCACCATCCATTCGTTGTCTTCTAAGATTTAATAATTTGATTATTTGATTATTCAATTTATCTTGTGTTTGATAAATTGTTTCCAATTGTATTGCATCTATATATTCCTTGTTTTCAATAAGTAAGTACTTTATTTGCTCTACAATTTCTGTTAGAACGTTGAAATATTTTTGGAAAGTATGTTGTTGTACGTATGTGGGTCTAAATACTCATTTGTACGATTTATAAAAGTTGATTTTGTTGATACAGTCATTCATTAGCAATATTTTCTCAGAAAATTATATCCTCAGGATTTGAGGATAAAGGAACTTAACTGACTTAAAGTTACAAAAGAAATACGAATGCCTACAAGCTACCAACGAATCACTACTAGCCAACAATCAAAAACTCAATATGGAACTAGAATCGTTATAAGGAAGTAATAGATTCGATGAGTTTTTTAAGTTTTCGTAAGGTTAAATAAGTTTTAGTATTTCATAGAGTTTCATAGGTTGTCTGAAATTTTCATAATTTTTCCTGAGTTTTCATTTAATATGCGTAGGATAATTATTCATAAAGTTTTTCATATGCTTGTTTTTTTGTAATTAAAGCGGATAGTCTATAAATTGACTTTCTACTCGCAAAAGGTTTTTATGAATGGAGTTTGTATTGATAGCAGAATAATAAATGTTTGTTATACCCTGTATCAAAAAATGGTAAAGGGTATATTAAAGTTGTGCAAATGTATGTAACAGGCAGAAGGAGGCGTGGTAGACCCCGCAAAGTATATATATTCTTGATCAGCATCGGGGAGTCGATCTAGCCATGTCCGTCTGTCCGTCTGTCTGTATGAACAAACGGATCTCAGAAACGGTAAGACCTACAACCACCAAATTTGGCACGAGGACTCTCCTAATCCATAGGCATAACGAGTTTATTTTTTTTTTTCGATATTCAACCTATAACATATAGCTGCCATAGGAATGATCGGCCGAAAAGCCATATTTAGTAACAAAAACCGCTTTATTTTTTATATGTTTACCAAATTTGGGATTTAATTGTTTTACCTAATGTCCAATCACATATCTAAAAATTATGTATATCGGTTCACTATATCATATAGCTGCCATAGGAACGATCGGCCAAGAAACAACATTTACTGAGAAAAACTTTTTTGTATATTAAGCTATCGTTATCAAATTTTGTATTTAACAATTCTAAGTAATATCAAATCATATTCCCGAATATTATAAATATTGGTTTACTATAACATATAGCTGCCATAGGAAGGATCGGCCGAAAAACAACATTTACTGAGAAAAACTTTTTTGTTTATTAAGATATCGTTACCAAATTTTGGATTTAATTATAAGTAAATTCAAATTATATTCCTAAATATGATAAATATCGGTGCACTATAACATATAGATGCCATAGGAACGATCGGCCGAAAAATGGTTTTTACAAAAAAAAAAATTTTTTTTTCTTGAATACAAAATATTAAAGCAACAAAAAAATATATTAAGTTTTGGCTTCGGTACCGGGTTTTCAATAGTCGGTTACGCCCGACTATAGCCCTGCCTTTCTAGTTTTTGTTTTGTTTTTGTTTATTAATAGTATTTGGTTTTATTTGTATATAATCTTATAAATTGGTTTATTTTCATTCTTGTTGTTTTTATATAAAATAATTCATATTTGAAAGATTATGATTTTTAATGAATTCATTTCATTTTTTTGCTTTGCTTTTCTTGCAATATAGCTTTAATTTATTTTAGCATGTGCATTCTATAAATCGATTTTTAGGGGAAATCTGCGATTATTTTCATTTGTTGCATTTTGTTTTGAGTACCTTACATTCGGGGAAATCCCGCTAATGAATGCTTTACTTCTTCAATTTGTTTTTACTTATTTTGTGTCAGTCGCGCTCAATAATCAATGTGAAAACCAGTCTTAGATTACAGATTTACCATGGCGCCAAAATGTATACTAAAATGTTTATCATGTAACAAAAGCCTGGGATATTGACGTCAAAAATCAAACAAACGAAAAATCATTGAACGCACTCTCGACAAGCACCGGACTCAGCGACTTCGGTTTGAACCCACTTGGGGTGTGGGACCTGGCCGGGGCTGAACCCGAGAGAAGGACGCTGCCAAGGATCGCCTGATGATCGCTAAATATGTAGATGTCGCTTACACTCCAGCTGGCCTTGTTGTAAATCAAGGCACTTACGAACGTCAGATCGATGAAGAAACCTGCGACAGCTCTGGTGAACGTGTGCGTCATACCCTCGTTCAAGAGCGCTATGTCTAGTATTGCAAACGCCTCGAGTAGTTAACGCCCTCTGGCATTAGTGCGGGGACTGCCCCATTCTGTAGCCCACGTATTAAAAGCCCCGGAGATAAGGACAGCCTGGTGAAGCCTAGCCTCTTGTACAAGTTCGACTAGTATATCGCACTACTGTTCAAGCATGATGCTCGACGGCAGGCAGCAGCTGTAGATCCAGAGGTTCCGAATTTTTGCCCGGGCAAAGCCGTATGCCGACTTCACTCCCTCGAGTAGTGTTGCCTGAGGCGAGCAACACAATATTGCTGCTTTGCCATCTCTACAAGTGCACCAGGTGTCGGAATTGGAGCCTCTATAGGGCTCACTCAAGATGGCCAGATCGACTCGTTCCCCAAGGATGGTTCGAGCGAGTAGATCCTGGGCCGCTTCGCAGTGGTTTAAGTTCAGTTGGATGAACTTCATCTTGGGTGGACTTTTTTAATGGCTTCTTGGTACAATAGGCACTTCGAACTACCCGCAGAGTGCGCCGTGTATCGGGCTCCTTTTCGAGTGCAGATGATGCACTTTGGGGCCAGGCTGACCGCACTTATAGTAAACCCTTGACAGGTCGTGGAAGCTGGAGCATTGCCTTGATAGATGGCCAAATTCAAGGCATTTGTAGCACTTCTTGGGATCCAGTTTGCGCCTGATAAGGCAGTTATCCCATCCCATACGAACTCTACCTGCTTGGACCAATTTTGCAGCGAGGATGGCTGGCAGCCTGACTTAGAGTGGCCTGCACGTCTGATGGAAACAGGGTGTAGTCCATTTCCACGCGAGTTTGGAGCGCTTCGATGACTTGCCTTGACACATGGCTTCTTAATGTCATAGAGGTCACAAACAAACTAAGAGCCGTCTCCGTGAGTTTCACAGTATGTGCGTCAAGTCTGTTAGAAATCTCCATCCGTATAGGAATCTTTACTTGTTTTTAAATTTTGTAATTTTTTTTGCTAATGTTTATTATAAATAAAGTTTTGTAAATTATTAATAAGTGTTACTTTATATGCGGCCCGCAAAAAAATTTTCAAATTTAAATTGACCCATTGATTAAAAAGGTTGCCCACCCCTGGTCTAGCTTACTATACACCTAGCCTTACACATGCTGCGTTGGTTTGGTGGCGGCAGAGAGCTCGGCACTTTTGCGTCGTTTGTTCACATGCACTTTTTCGGGGCATGTGGCAATCAGATTACAAACTCAGGTGCATTGCCTGTGTCTATCAATGCTACAAGAGTTTGTTGCCGGCGTCGGTCAAAGCATATTTTATGCTGACCGACTTGCATTCCTGCTCCCATGTGTCTAACTCTTGGGTTAACACCACGGCCGTGTCTCACTGTGGCGGGTTGTTTCCATTCAGCAGCTTCCTCAGTTGGTTTGTTCATTTTTGTTTGTCGTTGCGATGTTCCCTTATTTTATTTTCCAGTTGAGCTATTTCCGTTCTACGTGTTGTTGCGTCTGTTCGGCATTGGTTGGGTGCAGGATTTCCTTTAGTATTGCTTTTTGTCGTCTGAGCTGTATAAATTTGTCGTCTCTCCGTTTCGGTGATTTCGGCTGCTGCGAAATTGATGTAAGTCGCCTTTCTGCTACTTCTGCTGGCTTCTTCTTATTTTGTACTATCTGTTGCCTTTTTTGATATTCGGCAATGGTAAACCGTTGCGGTCTCACGTCGCTCATTGTTTGCTGATGATCACTGATGATCCTGTTCAGGTGGTGACCTCGAGCCGATGACCTATATTTGGTTTTTAGAGCTGATGATCTGCATGCTGAAGTCCGCAGCTTTTCGTCTTCGTTCGTGATGCGCTTTGCATGCACGTGTGTTATTAGGTTAAATCAGAGTAGAGAATATATATATACTAAGAAGGCGCATCTCATACAAACTGCATACCAAGTTAAAATGAAAAATACAGGCAGCGGCGGGCAACGTATGTTGGAAGTCAAACTGCTATAATATCCTCTGTAGGAAAATATTTTCTGCATTTTGTCTTTGTGTTTCTTTCTCTTGCTATGCATGTGCTGCTTGTACTCAAGCTTTGATGACAATTGCTTGTCTTTATTTTGATTTCGGATTTTATTTTTTTGTGTTTTGATGAGATTTCAAATAATATTGATTCCCTTTTTGCCTATTCATCTGCTAATCGCACTAATGCCTATGCCTTTGTCTATTTTAGGGTGGATTTTTTATGTTTGATAAGTAATGAATGAATGGTTAAATATTCAAGACATCATTTATGCGTATTTTTGGATTATTTATTTTTTTTTTTTTTTTTTTTTTTTCGCAGACGTTGTGGTAGCGCACTACCAAGCAAGAGGACATACGAAACCAGACCTAGTGTCTGTTCCACAGCTACGACCAAATGGTCAACAGCTGCTTTATCTACTTAACAAATATTTACTTATAGATTAAAAAAACACTAATTACAAAAATTAAACAAACTAAATTAAAATTAATACTAATAATTAATAAAACTAAAAAAAAATTATATATGTAATTAATTTCTAACAATTACGCATGTTTCTATTATGGAACTATATTTTGTAATTATAAATTAATAATTAATATTCAATTATAAATTATTGCTAATTATGTTGAAATACTTAGATTTCCATATTTATCCATTCATATTACTCAATTTATTAAATGCAGATTTCTGTCAAATATATATATATGATGATGATAAATGAAAAAATAATAATTAATTTATAAGTTGTATGTAAATATATAAATATTTCCGTTAAAACGATATAAATCCACTGAAGACATAAGGAGAACATGCAATTCGGGTTAACGAATTGCAATTAATCTGAATTAAGATTAGCTAACGTATGGAAATAACCCTGCGAATTACTGGATTTTCGGATCAGCGAGTAGCCGGATTATGAAGTTTCGACAGTAGTTCATTTTTCTTGCTTTTTATAAATTATTTGCTCTGCTTCTTCACTGTCACACTTTGGCTGTGTGAATGAAAAAATTCAAAGCAAATTAAAATATATTGTGCTAATCATGAAATTTTTGTGAAAATAGCTGTGTGCAAAATATATTGTCTAAAATTTTCTGCAATTATTTAGTTCATACGGAACAAAAATTTGGCATCCATTCAACTGGCGATCAATCGAAACACCAGTTCGATCAGATTGTAGTGGAGTGCGCAAAATTATAATTGAAGACAATTTAGGCCGGCTACGCTTAATATGAATATGTGGTGGACCATTTATTTTGATCTTTGACAGGTGTTTGCATTTAATAAATTGAGCAATATGAATTAGTGAAAATGGCGATTTAAGAAATTTTAAAGTAATTTGTATTATTTTATAGTTGAATAATAATTATTAATTTTTAATTACAAAAAAGCAACAAAATGATACAAAAACAATACAATTATCAAACGAAAAATAACAACAACAATAAAAAATCTTTAGAGTATTAGTTCCGCGACGAAGTTTTTAATATAAAACCCAAACCGAAACACCAGTAAACTGGTCGTAGTTACTGCCGTCCAAGCAGTAATATTGAAACATAGTAATGTCTAAAATTTAATGTAATAACGGACAGCAAAGGTGTACAGCAGCAATATTTAAATATTAATGTATCCATTTTTATACATAAATTTTGCACAAATCGAATTTAAGTAGTTAGGGAATGGGGATTCTGGACCAAAATAGGGAGAGGTATAGAGAATGTAGTGGTGAGTATGTAGGAGGGGGAGTGAATATTATGTGTATGGTGGTGAATATGATATGTGTTGAGGTAAGTATGTAGGTGGGGGAGTGAATATGATATGTATGGTGGTGGATATGTGGGTGGGGGAAGTGAGTATGGTGGGAGTAGTCGCGTCATCGTGTTAAGTGAAATTGTAATTTCACCATATGATGAAATGCGTAATATGTCGCCATACATTTTTTTGTGTGTGTGTGTGTGTGTGTATGATCTGCATACAAACTGCATGCGTTGAAGGTGTGTGTATGAAATCCTAGAATCTATTTATAGTGAGAGTGAGTATGCTAGTAGGTAGAAGAATGCGGCAGATCCTTAATGGCTTGTGTGTGGGTGTGTCCTTCAAAACTGTTTTATACTTGGCGGGTAGTCTCTGGCTGTATACAAACTGCATGCGTTGTATGCGTCTGTATGAAATCCTAAGATCTATTTATAGTGGGAGTGAGTATGCTAGCAGGCAGAAGAATGCGGCATCGTGGTGGTGAACATGGTAGCGGGAAAGTGAGTATGCTAGTAGGTAGAGGAATGCGGCTGACCCGTTGTATATGGGTATGGTAGCAAGTAGAAAAATGCGATATCGAGATGGTGAATATGGAAGCGGGGAAGTCAATATGATTTAATAAT
>JBAMBQ010000236.1:0-20204 GCA_037044495.1 Stegana nigrithorax | reverse complement strand
TGACTTAGTCAATTAAATCTCCTATTCATACGAAAATTGTTTATTAGTGCAAGTCTACTAGGTACAATATGTAATGTTTTGTTTTATTTGGTTTCTATGTAAGTTAATGTTAATAAAGCAAAGAATTAAAAAAAAAAAAAATAAAATATCGCATTTCCCGTTTAATAATTCTAATTTGATTCAAATTTTTTTGTTTCGGCTACACAACTCATGTTTTCTATTTTCAAATTTCATTTCTATAAAAAATGATTTACAAGAAAAAATCAAAATTTGACACTCAAATGTAATAGCTTTTGCCATTATAAATTTCAGTATTGAAAAATGTGTGGGCATTTTTGTCACTACATGCGAACGTTCAAAAATCTTACACATTAGTACACAGTAGAGGTGTCAAACTATCGATGGTACTATCGATAGTATCGATAGTTTTAATTTTCAAACACTATCGATGGTTTTAAAATATTATCGATAGTCGCTTTGTAATGTAACATTGTGAGCTTCATCACTAAAATTTCTATGGAACATTCGATGCGCAGGTAATTTCCCCTCCGAAAATTCTATTTGTTAAAATAGTTAAATTTTGTTCAATTTTACATTTTTTCGGTGGTGGTGCTGATTAAGCAGGTAGTGCTAATTGTGCGGGTGCTGCATGTAGTGCTGAAGGCGTATTGTTAATACAGTTTTCGAGATGGCTGACGGTAAGAAAATTTGATAGGTGATACACCACAGTTGTGTAAACGCATAATGAGTCCATATTACATATAATTAATATTTTTGCAGATTCCATTAAAGATTTTTTTTTTCATTTCTTCTTTAACGATACTATCGCGATAATATCGATAGTTTTTTTAAAAATATCGAAATCTATCGATGGTGTGACCATCCAGTTTCGCAGCGATGGTGGTTGGTAGCCTAACAGTTGCGATTTGAGTTGCAACATACGTCTTCCTCAAAGTGACCTGCGCATCTGGCGGAAACAGGGTGTCCTCCATCTCCATGGGAGTTTGAAGGGCTAGACATTCGTATAAGCAGTCCCCATATTACCGTATGCCTGATTGCCTTAACGCCGCTGCCCAACTTCTGTAGTACAGCATTGCCTCTGACTGACTTCAAGATATCCGCGAAAGAGTTTTCGCTTGATACCTTAACTATAATGGCATCAGGCCGAATGTGTTTTGCTTTCTGCTGGGCTTTTCTCTTCGGTACCTGTTGCCACCTGTCGCCCAAGCTTGCACGCTGATAGATCTTGGTCGCTAGCAGGGTAGAGGTACTATTCGTAGGTTGGTCAGAACTAGCAGTATCAGCAGCAGCGGTAGCTGCGCTGGTGCACAGGCCCAGTGTTCGGCTGCTTTTGCTGCTTCTTCTGATTTTTTCCCGTTTTGCCTGGGCTGGTGGAACCAGCGTTGGCAATGTTGTATGGCCGTAGAGAGAGAGATGACCATCAGCGCTTGCATTAACTCTATGTCCATGAAGAAGGTGGACAACTCTATAACACATGACCCAATCATTTGTTTTGGAATGCAACCCAAGTGTCATAAATATTGTCTACAAAAACAACTTACAAGCAATTATCAAAATTCTAATTGATGCCTTGTTAAAATTTATTTACATTATACAGCTAATATAACTAATATAACCGATTCATTGATATTCCATGCAAAACGCATCACCACAAATCATGATGTAGTAAATAGAAGTGGACGCCAAGATGTTACAGAAATCGGACCACTCTCATTAGAACGCCGCCATGTTTTATTACAGACGTAATTTGTAATTAGTGTATTCTTGGAGCAGAAAAATTTTAAGTTAATTTTATTTAAAAACAACTGTTGGCCGCTTTGTCGGCCGGTAAATTATTTTAGTGATTGTTCGCGATACGAACAAATATTTATTTTGCTTAATTTGAAAAAATGTGCAATAGCTTTTACTATACTCAGTTTTATTAACTAATTTGAACAACATTAAAGTAACGATCACCCCACTGTAATGTAATTTGCTATTGTAATGTGCTACTGTAGTTTGCTATTGTAATTTGCTTTTCTTCTTTGCCTCTCCTTTTGACATAGTTTTATGCCTATGCTGTCGATAACGAATCTCTGCTTTTGCTTTTAATGTACGTGTATGGTATTAGAAAATTTGTGCAATATGTCATGTAAATATGCGTTAAAAGATGAAGGAATTTATCAGTCTATTTGAAATGTAATAGTTTTTGTTAAAATCAAATTCTGCACGGTATTATATTCAAATGTAGATATAAAACTATGTTATAATGTTTTTTCGTGCAGTACAAAAACTAGCACCTGTCTACAGGTGTTATGTATCTTTCTTTTTTATACCCTGTACCAAAAAATTGTATAGGGTATATTAAAGTTATGCAAATGTATGTAACAAGCAAAAGGAGGCGTGGCAGACCCCTCAAAGTATATATATTCTTGATCAGCATCGAAAGGCGAATCGATCTAGCCATGTCCGTCTGTCTGGATGTCTGTCTGCATGAACGCACGGATCTCGGAAACGGTAAGACCTACAACCACCAAATTTGGCACGAAGTCTCGCCCAATACATAGTCATAACAAGTTAATTTTTTTTCGTTATTCGACCAATAACATATAGCTGTCATAGAAACGATCGGCCGAAAACCTACATTTAGTCACCAAAACCCTTTCGTTTTCCAAATTTTGTATTTAATAGTTTTAGCTAATGCCTAATCACATATCTCAATATTATGTATATCGGCTTCATATATTATATAGCTGCCATAGGAACGATCGGCCAAAAAAACAACATTTACTAAGTAAAACTTTTTTGTTTATTAAGATATTGTTACCAAATTTTGGATTTGATGATTCTAAATAATATTTAATCATATTTACTATAACATATAGCTGCCATAGGAACGATTGGCCTAAAAATTTCTTTTACTGAAATAAACAAAATTTTTTTTCTTGAGATATGTTGACATAATGAATACAAAATAGTTAAGCAACAAAAAAATATATTCAGTTTTGAATTAGGTACAGGGTTTTCTATAGTCGGTTACGCCCTTTCTAGTTTTTTTTCGCGTATCAGCAAACGAAGACAGCGTGTTTCTTATTTTCCGTCGCCACGGTTCAAGTAGGTGTCATCTCGGGCTATAGCTGATCGCAGATTGGGCTCATCGCTTCCCTTAAAATGGCTAGAATACAAACTAGTACTCGAACATTTTGGTGACCCAAACGTGATCGTCGCGAGTTTGCGGCGATACAATATCGGTTGTGCTGTGCGGTGTCCAAACTCCGGCATTTAAACAATTATCAAACATCAAGTGCTGTGCAGTGTCCAATCTCTAACATTTGATTAACAAATTGTTGCCATCGATTTTAAAGGTAACAAAACAATACAAAACTAGAAAGGCAGGGCTATAGTCGGATGTAACCGACTATAGAAAAACCTGTACCGAAGCCAAAACTTAATATATTTTTTTGTTGCTTTAATATTTTGTATTCATTATGTAAGGATATCTCAAGAAAACAAAATTTTTTTTTTGTGAAAGCCATTTTTCGGCTGATCGTTCCTATGGCATCTATATGTTATAGTGCACCGATATTTATCATATTTAGGAATATGATTTGAATTTACTTAGAATCAATAAATCCAAAATTTTGTAACGCTATCTTAATAAACAAAAAAGTTTTTCTCAGTAAATGTCGTTTTTCGGCCGATCCTTCCTATGGCAGCTATATGTTATAGTAAACGGATATTTATAATATTCAGGAATATTATTGGATATTACTTAGAATTGGTAAATCCAAAATTTGATAACGATTGCTTAATATACAAAAAAGTTTTTCTCAGTAAATGTTGTTTTTTGGCCGATCGTTCCTATGGCAGCTATATGATATAGTGAACCGATATACATAGTTTTTAGATATGTGATTGGGCATTAAATAAAACAATTAAATCCCAAATTTGGTAAACATATATTAAAAAATAAAGCTGTTTTTGTTACTAAATATGGCTTTTCGGCCGATCATTCCTATGGCAGCTATATGTTATAGATTGAATATCGAAAAAAAAAAATAAACTCGTTATGCCTATGGATTGGCAGAGTCTTCGTGCCAAATTTGGTGGTTGTAGGTCTTACCGTTTCCGAGATCCGTGCGTTCATACGGACAAACCGACAGACGGACATGGCTATATCGACTCGCCTTTCGATGCTGATCAAGAATATATATACTTTGAGGTGTCTGCCACGCCTCCTTTTGCCTGTTACATACATTTGCACAACTTTAATATACCCTTTACCATTTTTTGGTACAGGGTATAAAAACGGTTCTCTATATATAATGAATGTATATAAACGGTAACAAAGTTACTTGCTTTGACGTATATAGAAATCAAAGTTCGTTTATCTAAATTTGAAAAAAGAAAAAAAAAATTATAAAAGCATAAGCGGTAACTAATTTACTTGCTTGCCGTGTAAAATAACTAGTAGAAACGAAATTTCATCTACACAAAACAGAACAGTGGCATATACATAGATAATTAACTATCACGTTATAAAATAGAAAAATTAAAATTACAACACAGTTGGTTACTTGTCGTTAAATGCTTTTTCATAAACGATAGTCGATCTTATCGAATTGCCGTGTAATTGAATTTTATCAAAAGGATTGCATTGTGTGCAATGGATTCTAAAGGAGAGACATCGACCATGCGAGTGGCAGCGGCAAGTGCTCGCTCAATAGAGCTAACGAAATTAAATGCAACCAGGAAAAATTCAAAGGACTCTATTGCCATCGACGCAAACGCGAGCATGTCGGTCGCAGAGTTGGAATGTCGACTGGGAGTTTCAGGGTCATACTACAAAGAGGAAAATTATTCTTCTCGGTGGTAGATAGAGCATCAACCGTCTACATCGCTATGAAAGCGTAAGGAACGCATTAACAGATATGTGATACGTTGATGATTCACAACTTAATGTGCAAGATCGACCCAGAAATAAAGTCTTGTTGGGAGCAGTCTCTAGACTTCAAAACCTTGCTTAAATGGACTAAATGTAATTAATTTCTAGATATTCGAGCACAACGACTCGAGACGACAAAACTATATGACACAAAACCGGTCGGCAGTTTATCACAGAAAGCATCAGGTAAATCAAAAATGCATAAGTCTGCAACTGTGCTTAGGTGTGTGCAAGGCACTTAGTGCTACACAAAATGCGATATATGTAACCAAGCCAATCACAGAATTAATGATTGTGCAACTTTCGCAAATTTATCGGTGTCCGACCGCTTGTACAAAATATGCGATTTGGAATGTTGCACAAATTGCCTTGGCAAAGGCCACACCGAGCAATATCATTTAGCCAGAGCACCACTTGACAACTGCTAACAAGTAAATTTTATTCGTGACGGCTTTGCTCACATGTTACATCTGGAAACAACAAATCGACACGTTATAATCGACGGTGTCAACGAGTCACTTACTAGTCTGCAATACGCCTCAAAAACAAAATTAAGATCTCGTATAAACGAATTTGAAACCTCCCTCGAATTTCTCATTTTGAGAACGGTTTCAAATTATTCGCTTGATGCACAACTTAATGTAGCAGACGGGGCTATTCCCAACAATATAAAATTTGGAGACCGCAATTTCAATCGTGCACAGAAAGTAGACGTGTTGATCAGAGATAAACAATACTTTGAGTTACTCTCAATCGGGAAAAAAAAGTTGCCAATGGCTTACCTACCTTGCAAAAATATATTTTGGGCTGGCTAGTTGTTAGATGCATTTCGCCAAGAAGTCCTAGTTCTCATCAAGGTCATTTAGTGGACAACGACGCCAACATAAGACCGTTGGAGAAGGCGAGCAACTCTGAATACTTGATGAAGTAGATAACAAGACGCAATGGTTTACTGCTGAACAGCAACTTTGCGAAGATCTTTTGATCAAGTCTGTCGAACATCAACCTGATGGCAGGATAATCACAAGAATTCCGTTCAAAGACGAGCTGGATAAATTGGGTGAGTCGAAGCCGATCGCATTGCGTCCTTTCTATTACCTCGAATGAAAATTAAACAGAAACCAAGACTTGAGAGATCAACATGTCATATATATGTGTGAGTACGAATCTCTTGATCATATGGATCTGACTAGTATCATTGATTTATCCAAGCCTCATTATTATCTTCCACATCATTGTGAAATGAAACCTTCATCCACTTCTACAAAATTATGAGTTGTTTTCGTCGCATCATGCTAAACAGATTCAGGAGTGTCCTTGAATGTTTTAACAATACTGGGCCCCACAATTCAAAATGATCTGTACATAACACTACTCAATTTCCGGATTCATCGTTGCTGTCTCGTTGGTGATTTTACAAAAATGTATAGACAATTTCTCATACACCCTGAAGATCGACGATTTCAGCTAATCTTATGGAGAGAAGTTCCAAATCACTGATCCCATTTTTAACTGTACGTAGCATGCAACTAGCAGCAGATATGTAAAGCGTCAATTATCCTACCGGAGCTGAAGTTATCAAGTCAGACTTCTAAGCAGATGACATGTTAAGTGGAGCGGAATCACTAGTAAAACTTCTTCAGTTTAAGGAAGAGGTAACTAACATTTAAACACAATCTGGTTTTGAGAATACCCAGATACTTTTTATCCTCAGACATTACCAGTTGCATAATCGCAACTAAATCCAGTGTCAATACCCTTAAGGTCAAAACTTTACCGCGGTTTGAGTTATGCGGCGCATATTTGTTTACCAAACTGTGGGTAAAAGTAAAGGTTTCTTTTCGCATTCAACCCTAAGCAGTATATTTTCGCAAATTGTACTTCACTGGCAAAATTTTCAATCTTCAAAATTAACTAAATAAGTTGGCAACCGTGTAGCCGACTATTGTCAACACATGTATTCAATGCATTCGGTATCGAATGAAATTATTTCGCCAAATAACAGGAGATTTGCCATGTCATCGACTCACTGCTGCCCGCCCCTTTCAACGCTGTGCTGTGGACTTCGGCGGACCCATACTCACATATCTCAACAAACGCGTAATTTACTGTATTTGTATGTTTCGCCACCAAGGCGGTGCATCTTGAAGCGGTTACAGATCTTTCAAGTAACAAGTTCGTCGAAGCCCTAAAGCGGTTCGTTGGTCGGAGAGGATCTATTGCGACAACGCTGCAAATTTTGTTGGTGGGTACAAACAGTTAAAGGCCCTATTCTACACTACGCATAATATCAATACCTTTTGTGCTCAACAGCGAATTGAATTCAAGTTCATTCCTCCCCGCGCTCCATATTTCGGTGGTTAATGGGAAGCCTCCGTAAAGGTGGCTAAAGGACATCTTCTCCGCACACTCGGCCATGCCCTGTTCACATATGAGGAGCTGTCTACAGTTTTGATTGAAAATGAAGCTATTATGAATTCTAGGCCTCTGTGTTAACTTCCATCAAGCCCAAATGATTTCACTGTGCTTACTCGAGGGCACTTTCTCATCGGAACTTCAATGAAGAGCATACTCGAACGAACCCATCCAGATGCCGATAATTACAGCGGTGACAACGAATTAACGCCATCAAGGGTCATTTCTGGCAGAGATGGCATGCAGAATATTTCCAAGAACTTCGCAGTTAAACAAAATCCAAGGTTCAACAAAACGACCTGACAGTTGGTGATATGGTTCTGACTCATGAAGACAACACTGCACCTATGAATTGGCTCATGGGCAGAATTGAACATGAACATGAAAACTCAATTACCGCCTTAGAAACACTTGTTGTTTCTTCCACTTTCCGTTTTAAGTTGATCTCCTAATCGACTCTTATTCTTCTTCTTACCCCTGTCAATCACTGAGCTGCTGCTTGTACCCTTTTGGGTACACCCCGATACGATCGGCTATGCCAGATCGCAATCCTACATTTGCTATTATAATTTGCTATTGTGATTTGCTTTTGTTTTTTTTTCTGTTAATTCAATGTGATCAACAGAGTGACCAACAGCTATACAACAACTCGCTCTGTGGTTGTTGTTCGCATCAGCCAGACTTAACAGCGGTATAAAAGTTTTTGTGTATTTTCTGTTTTCAGCTTTGATTTTATAAATATTGGTCATTCAATAATGTTGCTGAACAAACAGGCGAAGAATATTCTTTTTCTTGTTGCTATTTCTCTAACTTCGTTGTTTTTGTCTGCTTTTTACAGAAAATAATATTTTTGAAGTCTTCGAAATATATTCTAGACAATGACATTTGTGACGTCATGATTTTTTTTTTCTGCATTATTTAATATATAATTAATTTTTAACAATGGCGCATGTTTCACAATATATATACCCTGTACCAAAAAATGGTAAAAGGTATATTAAAGTTGTGCAAATGTATGTAACAGGCAGAAGGAGGCGTGACCCCATAAAGTATATACATTCTTGATCAGCGTCGAAAGATGAGTCGATCTAGCCAAGTCCGTCTGTCCGTCTGTCTGTATGAACGCACGGATCTCGGAAACGGTAAGACCTACAATTACCAAATTTGGCACGAAGACTCTCCTAAGCCATAGGCATAACGAGTTTTTTTTCGATATTCAACCTATGACATATAGCTGCCATAGGAACAATCGGCCGAAAAACCATATTTCCCAACCATAACCCTTTTCTTTTTTGAGACATCGCTTCCAAATTTTGGATTTAATCGTTCTAGCTAATACCCAATTACATATCTAAATATTATGTACATCGGTTTAATGTATTATATACCTGCCATAGGAAAGATCGGACTAAAAACAACATTTAATGAGAAAAACTATTTTGGTTATTAAGATTACGTTACAGTTTCAGGCAATATCAAATCATAATCCTGAATATGATAAATATCGGTTAAGTATAACATATAGCTGCCATAGTAACAATCAGCAGAAAAATGGCTTTTACTAAAAAAAAAATTTTTGGGTACAGGGTTTTATATAGACGGTTACGCCCGACTATAGCCCTGCAATTCTAGTTTTTAATTATAAATGAATAATTATTATTCAATTATAAATTAATACAAATTATGTTAAAATTCCTTAAACAGCCATACTCATTATTTTTTATTGCATAGTGAAAGACCAAAATAAATTAAATGCGTGCGAAACTTTTGTTATAGGTGAGTAAATAATTACACCGTATTTTAATAAATATATTTTGCACAGTTATTTTCACAAAAAATGATTGGAGCAAAATATTCTTATTGTCTTTGACTTTTTTCATTCACACAGTCAAAGTTCTAAAAAGCAGCTTTGAGAATTTTAATGCCTGTAAAATTTAGTTATTCGCAAATTTAGTGTCTTCCAGTTAAAAAGTAAAAAGTTTACATTTTTATATGTTTGTATACATCTTAAAAGTTAATTGTTATTGACATTTAATAATGTCTATAAGCTGAACTTTTGGCTGAAATCAGTTTTGCCCTAGAATTTTCAGCCGATATTTTTAGCCGATATTTTCAGCCGATATTTTTAACCGATATTTTAAGCAGAGGTGATCACGTGAAATTATCAAAGAATAATTCATAATACGTTTTACGCAGCATTTTTTAAATATACGATGTAGCGCAATCGATAAAGCGACGGCGAAAGTTTTTTGGAGTGAAACTTTTTTAGCGAGTTGTAAGTCCAAACAAAAGGTAACAGAATTCAAGGGAATGATGCTTGAGAGACGAAGTGGGGAGACGCTCAACACAATGCACATTGACTTGTGCGTGGTCGTCTTCAGCGTAGATAATGATTGATTACGCATGAGTAAGAGAGAGATAAAAAATGCTTTACTGATTGTTCTGATTCGTGAGCGAATATAAAATTTACTCATCTAGAAAATAAGAAGCAAACAAACGAGAGAGAAGATTTCGTTCAGACAACATTTCATACGTTACACGTATACGCACATATGGCTGTGTAATACTTGTAGATCGTTGCCTTGCTAAGCTGCTGCTAATAAGGGTGGAAACATTAAAATATTTTGAAACACATTTTATATGAATGATGTTGTTGTTGTGCATATTGTTGCAGAACGCCAGTAATATGAGTGACAGCTAAAAAGTTGTAACGAACTGGCTAGCCGGGGTATGCTCGCCGCGTCCAGAGTTCGTTGCAGAAGTTTATAATTCCTGGTTAATGTGGATATCTAACAGTACTAATATTCCGTATGAAATGAGTACACCGGTGAATTATGTAAAATATAATTTATTGAATTATTTCCTTATCTATGTTCCTTATATTAAATATTTATCCCAGGATGATTGCCTTCGTGGCCGGTGATCTCCGTGATCCTGATTGCCTTTACTCTTGACTTACTCTGAACGAAGAGATGTCGATCGAGTATGACCTCGATTAATATGACGAGTGGAGTTGGGTGCGTTGCTGCTTCTGATGGCCAGCGAGTGACGCAGCGCGAATAATCGGCTGGGATGCTGCGTTTGTACTAGAAAATGTTGCCAAAAGTATGTGTCGTTCGAGTTATCAACTGCGACACTACGACTATGTGTCAGGCTTTGCGTAGTTCGAGTTATCAACTGCGACGTTACGACTTAGTGTGAGTGTGCGTAAGTCAATCGATCCTACGACTTGTATGCGAATTCTGAATATGCCGATTTGTTAACTGCGACTTATATGAGGATTTGCGTAAACCCTTACTAGCGATCTTGCGCATAGAAGCGACTGCTGCTAGGAGCTGATCAGAGCTAACTATACTCTGATTTACGATTTACGATTTATTGCCCAAGATTACATTAACAGTTTATACAAAAATATTTACAATAAAGTGTTGTCCTAACATACAATAGTATTTATCTAGGAGTTTTAAAAATTTACATCAAAAGTTTTGTATAATCTAATAATATAAATTACAACAAATAAGTTTATTTAGATGATAATTGTTTCTTTGTTTTTTTTCCCAAAAAAGGGCAAAAAGGGAATCTCATTAGCAATCTTTATATATATATTTCTACTGTCCGTGTGTATGTCGTTAAACTCCTCTTAAACGACTGGACCGATTATGATGAAATTTTTTGTGTGTATTCAGGGAGATTCGAGGATGGTTTAGATTCACAATTTGGTCCACTGGATAATGTTTTTTTAATTAATTTTTTATTTATAAGAAGTTGTTGATTTTGGAATGTTTCACATTGGATCCGGCAGACTGCGCTACCATCGCAGTATCGATTTACCAGATTCTAATTAGGATATTTGAAGGAATTACTAATTGGACAAAGAAAAAGCATGTGCTCTCTTTTTTTCTCATGGCCCGATGGCCCGAAGGTCCAACATGTCCGATGGTTATATGCGCTGGCGCGGCTAATTGTTAATAAATATATGTAGCTTGCTATTGCTTAATTATTATCAACGTCTTCATTTAAAAAAAAGAGGTAAAAATGCTTGCCGAGACCTCGACAAACGAAGATGGTTGCACAAGCTGGACAGAAAAAAACGCGAAGCGAAGCGCGCCGGGATTACTAGTTATATATAAAAATAAAACTAACCTAAAAATTAAACATAATCTAACTTAACCTAGGAGTGTGTCTATTGTCATTGTATTGTGAGATGTTATAAACCAAATCATTGTTATCAAAAGTATTATTATTATATCTTCTATGATAGAACAATAACTTATTATCATTATATAAAATATTATTATCATTAAAAATCTTAATGTATAATGGTGAGATATATTTATTATTGAGAGGGTTTATTAAATTTGATTCTTTATTTAAGTAATCCTGAATCAAATTATTATCCAGAATATTTAATTTATTTACAAATTTAATGGCCGATTCAATTAGGAAGCAGTCTAACCGTTTGATTTCACATTTATTGCATATAAATCTATTTGAATATTTTTTCCGATACCAGGTATCACCAGGTGGCCTGCAGTAGTAACCACTACAGACACGTAAAATGTATCGCTCAAACTTGCGCAGTCTTTCCATTTGACTCGAGGATATGTCAAACCAAATGGGAAAGGCGTATGACAAAATTGGTCGTATTATTTGTTTATAAATGTTTAATTTTATTTTAAGATTTAGATTACATCGTCGTTTTAAAATTTGACAGTAAGCAAAGAACATTTTCTTCGCCTTTGTCAATATGAAGTCAATATGAATTATAAAATTGAAAGTGGTGTTTATAATTACTCCTAAATATTTTATTTGTGTATCATATGATATGAAGAAATCAGAAACCGTAAGACCTATAACCACCAAAATTTGCACCAAGACTCCCCCAATCCATAGGCATAACAAGCTTATTTTTTTGGTTTTTCGATATTCGACCTATAACATATAGCTGCCATAGGAATGATCGGGTTAAAACCCACATTTAGTAACAAAAACCCTTTTCTTTTTCAAGATATCTTCACCAAATTTTGGATTTAACAGTTTTATCTAATGCCCAATCACATATTTAAAAATTATGTTTATCGGTTTATTATGTCATATAGCTGTCATAGGAACGATCGGCCGAAAAACAACATTTACTGAGAAAAACTTTTTTGTTTATTAAGATATCGTTACCAAATTTCAGATTTGAAGATTTTAAGTAATATTCAATCATATTCTTGAATATTATCAATATCGGTTTACTATAGCATATAGCTGCCATAGGAACAATCGGTCGAAAAATAGCTCTTAGTAAAAAGAACAACAAATTTTTTTTTTCTTCAAACATCCTTACATAATGAAAACAAAATATTAAAGCAACAAAAAAATATATTCAGCTTTGGATTGGGTACAGGGTTTTCTATAGTCGGTTACGCCCGACTATAGCCCTGCCTTTCTAGTTATTTCTACTGGTTTGAGAATTACTGTCGGAAATAATTTTATTTTTATTTTTTAATTATTTAATAATATTCTTTACTTCATTTATTTACTATTAGCATATATTCTTTTATAAAGTTTTTCTTTAATTGCGGTCGAAAATGCTTAAACGCGACACACAGGCAAGCCAACTGCCAGCAGCTGCCGGTAATTAAGAAACAATTAGAGATATTCAGTGTACTAAAATTTTATTAGTATTGATTTAAATAAAACAAAATATAATTAATAACAAAATTGTGTTTAATAACCTATGTTATGCATGTGAATATTATTGCATCGTAAAAATTTCATGTCAGACAAAAAAAAAAACGCAATTTCTCTATGACGTCATGCATACAATATTATAATACACAAAAGTTAGTTCTGATTATGAAATTGAAGTTTGCGGTTGTTTTTTTTTGTCTGTCGAGTCTGTTTAATAAATTCGAGTTTCACTGCTCGTGGCCTCACACTCATGTTAGTCAAGAAAGGCCTTCGACGAAACATTTTAGCGCCCAACATGGGGCTTGTGTAACGTGAACTTGTAAAATTCGTTTGATAGTTTGAAAACATTGTGCACTGCTCAAAGGAGCATCATTGGATTGGATAGTGGTTGCCGTGTTACCCCTCGATGTAACGCAGCCATCAAACCATAAAGGAAATCATTGAAGGCTGTCATTGAAGGGGGTCTCTTGTTATTTGCAACGCCACCACTGTCTTTCTCTGCCACCGCAATCACCGTTTCTTCTTGTGATTAGATTTTGTCTTCGTTGGAAATTTACCGAATTTAATTGCAGTGAGTACACTAAAATAGCAACACAACACTGTTTAGTGCATTGCTCTCTAAAAAATTAGCCTGCAAATATAATAAAACTACAACTACAAAACGTTAGTGTTTCGTTAAAGTGCGATTTGTTTTATAATACATGCCAACATTGAGTGAAGTAGTTCTGCTGCTCGATTGCACTCAATAACTATTACGTTTGCTTTCCACGCTGCTGAGTGGACTAGTTCTGGTATATGATTGCTCTCAATAACTTAAGTTTCACTCAACATAAATAAAACAATATTCACTCAAGTTAACAGTGCAAGGTTCTGCTCTACATTTTTATTAACCAAATAATAAGCTGATAAGTAAAATTACAAACTTGATCGTTTTGCGTTGGCGTTCAAATAAAAATTTATTATGGCAGATTTAGATGCGCTAAAGCAGCAACGTACGAATATTCGAAAGAAATATTTCCCGAATTCGTAACATAGTAGATCCAAATGCAAAGTCTCGAGTGTTATCGCCAGCTGAATTAAATTGCCGCCTGTCTATTTTAGAAGTATATTTCAAGAAACTAATGTCAGTTCAATCTGACATCGAAAAGGCCGACCCAGAGGAATCTAACCGTGCTGACCGTGGTGATTTGGAAGATCTTTACATACATATCAGAGTATGTATCAAGCAACAACTTGGCGATGATCAACACAATAAAATGAATACCTAGGCTTGCATTACCAACGTTCGATGGAAAGTATGCAGACTACAAAAATTATATAACGTCGTTTAAGCAGGTGATTCACCAAAATGTACAACTGTCGAATATCGAAAAATTCAATCAATTACACAATTGCTTGCGAGGTGCAGCCTTAGAAACTATAAGGGCTTTTCCGATTACTTCGGAAAATTACCCAATGGCACTCGATCGACTGAAGGCACGCTACGATAACCCAACGTTGGTATTTTTAAAAACAATAAATTCTCTGTTCAGTCTGCGAACTGTTTCTAACCCAAATGGCCAGCAGTAGCTCCATCTCATTGATAATGCATCCGCATTATATCTCTGGATTTCATTAATCTGCCAACATGGGATGAATGTATTAAGGTGATTGAACGACAATGCCAATACTTGGAATCTGTTACCAAGATTCGTAGTGACACTCTTCGAAATACCAATTAATATTCGCTATGGGACTGCAAAACGACTTGGACTATGTCTCAAATGCCTCAGTAAAGGACATCAAGTTGCTAAATGCTCGTCTACAATGAAATGCCTCACCTGCTCAAGGTCACACCATACGTTGTAGCATCGTAAATCAGATTTGATTGCATTACAACCAGCATCAGCGTCAAATAATGCTATTGTGCATACGCACATAAATAGTTCCCCGCAACAAATATTATTGGCCACTGCGGTCGTACTAGTAAAGGATGCCACAGGAGAATATAAACTTTATTAGATTCATGTTCCCAAGTTAACCTCATATCTGATGAATTTGCCCAAAGGCTTCGCCTACCGCGAACGAAACAGCATTTGCAAATTCGTAGTGTAGGTGATTCGCAAACACAAAATAGTAGTGTAGTACATGCGCTTCGATAAAATCACGACTCAACGAATTCGAAATGTCTCTCGATTTTTGCATTGCATCGTACATAGCGTACCATCCTGATTCTGAGTTTTATATCTCATCTTGGAAGTTGCCAAAAAATACGCGACTTGCTGATGAAAATTTCTATCGTTCCCATCGTATTGACTTATTGCTTGGTACTGAAACCTTCTTCGAGATTTTGTTAATCGGTCAGATCAAGATAGGCCCTCATTTGCCATGCCTTCAAAAAACTCTGTTAGAGTGGATCGTCTCCGGCCGTTGCAACAATAATGGTAAAGCAATTGCACAAAATTTTGCGCTAACTATGGAAGATACTATATTCGAAAATATGGAACGTCTATGGCGCATTAAGAAAATTGTCCCGCCTGCTGACAATTATACACCAGATCAACAGGAGTGCAAGCCCAGTTTTGTAAAAAATACTCGCCAACAATCAGATGGTAGACTTGTGGTTCGATTGCCTCTCAAGGATAATCCACACCAAATAGGCCATTCTTATGAAACGGCTGATTTAAAGCACTGGGACACCGTTTAATTCGCACCCCAGATGTCAAGGCACAATACGTGAACTTCATGCAAGAATTCGAGCAATAAGGTGATATGAGTTTAGTAACGAACCAACGACTACATCTTCTAAGCTACGAGTGGTGTTCGATGCATCTTGTAAGACGACCACGCACAAGTCACTGAATGACCTACTTATGGTTGGGCCATTTTTACAGAATGATCTATATAGCCATCTACTACGCTTTAGAACATACCTCTACGCAATTACCGCCGATATTGTCAAAATGTTCAGGCATGTCTTGGTAGACGCCCATGATCGAAGATTTCAATACATTATTTGGAGGAACTCACAGGAGGATCCATTACGTACATTCCAGCTAAACACAGTTACCTATGGATCCACTGCAGCACCACATCTCGCCGTACGTAGTTTAACATGCTTGGCTGATATAGCCATGGACAAACACAAGGTTGGCGCGAATGCCTTAAAATCATCGTTTTATGTGCATGATTTCATTTGCGGAGCAGATAACATCGAAGAAATTCATCAAATCAAGACCGAGGTATTTAAAATATTGCGCAGCGGTAAGCTCGAACTGGCAAAATGGCACTCTAACCATGAAATGTTTATGGACAACCATTACATACAGGATTTAAATCTAGAAGACGACAGCGTAACTAGCACATTAGGAATGAGCTGGGATCAACGACAAGATGTATTTACGTACACATTTATGCCAAAATGTAACTCTAAAACTGTCACTAAACGGGCAATACTTTCGATATCATCCTCGCTATTTGAGCCACCAGGAGGTGGCTCCGATTATAATAATCGCAAAAATGTTACTACAGGAGCTCTGGATTCAGAAACTGCAATGGGATGAATCAGTTCCTCAGAATATTTATCACACATGGACATCATTCGTCGCATCGCTATCATCGTTGAGCGCACTTAAAATACCACGTTATTGCCTGCAGTCAAACTTGCAGAACCTACAGCTACATGCAGTACAGTAAATGGGTGTAGCATTTATTCACGAACGGTTGATGCGGATGGTAGATGGTCGAAATCAAGAGTGGCATCCGTCAAAAAATTATGATTACCTAAACTGGAACTGTGTGGCGCCTATTTTCTGTCGCAACTTTATAGCAAAATCATTGGGAACTTTCAGCACTTACCTCACTCAACGTATTTGTGGACGTTATCTACGTTTGTTGGCAAACGCATTTCTGAAGGGCCCCATCAAAAGCTACGTTGCTTTTTTTATTTGTTTCACCACGAAGGCAGTACACATGAGGTCGTGTCCGACCTGTCAGCAGAAGCGTTCCTGGAGGCTCTGAATCGTATTGTCGCCAGACGAAGCTCACCTTCCGAGATTTTCTGTGACAACGATACTAACTTTACCGGGGCTTCAAATCAGCTAAAGGAATTGAAAGCCTTTCTGTTCAATCAGGAAACTAAAAACCAAATTCTTAACTATTGTGCAAATGAATTTATTCCGGTATAATCTTTAGTTCTACGGGACACTCCGCAGCCGACTGCGCTGGGTTGTAGTCTTCGATCATCTTCATTACTTGCTGCTTGTACCTTAGGGGTAAATCGTATTCAATATCAGCTGTCGTTATATTAAACACACTTATCTTGTTTTCTTCTCCATAAGTTTTCTCCCCTTGCATGGAAGAAAACTTAAACCCATCGGCAGTCGCGTAGAGGTTGAATCGGCTCGTGAAGTCGTAACCCAACAACGCTTCATATGAGATGTCCTTATCGGCGACCACCACTATCTTGTGCCGGACAGCTATGCCGTCAACCGTCACGTCTGCTGTGAAACTCCCTAATGGGCGGGTCATCTTATTTCCCAGGCCACATAGGTTAGTTGCGCACTTGTCCAACGTGACTTTGCGCATTCTGTTGAGGGCGCTCTTCCTTACGATTGTCACGTCTGCACCTGTGTCGACTAGGCAGTGCAGCACTACGCCATTAACTTCCGCGCATTTTAACCGTCCTTGGTTGTGAACGATTCTGACCGCCGCTTTTGCTTCCGGGCAATTACGCGATATGTGACCACTTCTGTTGCATCGAAAACACTTCGTGTCGTTTAAGCAATCTTTACGCGTGTGGTCCGTCGACCCACAATTAAAACAATTCTGCGTTTTGGTGCTTGACGCATCCTCTTTTCTTAAATTGCGACATTTTTTATCTTGCCTATCGCTTTCATTTAGCCGCTCATACACTTTTAACTGTTCTTGCAGTTCGAAAAAGCTTTTGCAGTTGTATAACGCATATTTGTATTCGTTACGAATATATAGTCCGTCAACTATATATCGAATAACCGATTTTATGTCAACGTCACCGAGTGCGGCTATTTTCTTCATATGCAGTACATACTCGCGATAACTTTCCTCTTTCTTCTTTTTTCGATTTGTTAACTGCTTGTGTACTTCTGCACTTTCGATTGCACATTCAAATTCTTCGATTATTTCTTTCTTTAATTGTTGATACGAACTTACGCACACCGATTCAAGAAACAGTTGTGCTGTTTTTGTCATTTTTCCGCGTGCTTGCACATACATTTGTTTCTCGCTGAGTTCGTAAGCGTCCGCATTATTTTCGAAGTTCGCGAACCAATGCACCGGTGGTATAGATTCGCCATCGTAATCCGGTATGATTTTCGCGAAACTTTCCGGCGCGACTTTTACTTCTGCACAACTCTTTTCGTCAATTCGAATTTTTTCGGCCAGCATCTCAATCACTTGACGCAAATTTTCATTAGTTTCACTCATTGCTGCTTTATTCTCCATATTACCACTGAGTGAACTTCCTAACTTTGCCGTCACTGTCGCCTTCTTTTTACTTCGCGTGTTATATTTATATATCATCAAAACCGCAATTTACAACAATGCCAATGTACCCGCAATTCACAGCAAAAACAAAACACCCAACAAGAAATGCACTGTGACAACTGTAACAACTTTATGTACATTCACTTTTGTTTTTGTTCTGCCTCTTGATTTTTGCTTCAACTTTATAAAGTTCAAGGCACTGTAACGGTTACGAGCATAAGTAAATGAACAATTATAACGGCGACTTCTATGTACTTATCTATGTTCTTTTTATACGTTTGCAATATGTTTGCGCACTTTATGTTCACACGTTAGTCACTGCGATTTTGTTTTCAACTTTATATTTGCGCACGTTAATCACTTAGATTTTTTAAACTTTATATTCGCGCACATTAATCACTTCGATTTTTTAGACTTTATATTCGCGCGCAGGTTAGGTTCGGACGAGCCCCCAAATGTAAAATAGATTGTTCTATTTAATTGTTTAACGTATATTTATTAGTTTATTTAAAGTATAATTAATTAGTTTATTTAAAGTATATTTAATTAGAAATAAACAACGGATTAAATTCGATAGCTTCTTAACTCGACACTGCACTACTTCATGAGTTTTTCAACTTAACTTCTGCGTACTTCTTTGCTCAACTTCCAACTTCTAACTGACTCTTCCTCTTATTGCTAATACTAGTCACCGCGATTAGCCCTAGTTGCTATCCCATTCTTAAACCTTTCGTTTTAGCTCCTCACTTTGGAGGCCTTTAGGAAGCAGCTGCCAAAAGCGCTAAGGGTCTCCTCAACCGCACATTGAAGACTGCTCGTCTAACCTTTGATGAGCTGAGCACCGTTACTGCCAAAGTGGAGGCAATCCTAATTTCTCGGCCGTCATCGCCTCTATCATCGAATCCAAATGATCTATCAGCCTTGACACCAGGACATTTTCTTCTTGGCGCCACCACAACGCTGGATGTTGGGCCGCATTACCACAAACATTGCTGGAAGGGATGGTCATACCAGAGTGGCTGATGTCAAAACTGTTCGAGGGTTCATTCGGCGCCCAATCCACAAGCTAGCTTTATTACCGATCTCTTGAAAGTCTGGTACATACTTTCAACGGGGCCGGGATGTTTGGTCAAACGTAGCGTGAACAACCTTAAGTTGCCGACTACGTTAATTTAAGTGAAGTAACTGTTAATTTTTATATTCCTTTTTGCGTTTTTCCTTTGTAATTTAGTTTGAAGCATTTTATAATACATAAAAGTTAATTCTGATTATTGTGTATTGAAGTGTGCGGTTGTTTTTATTCTGTCTATAGAGTCTGTTTACTAAATTCGAGTTTTACCGCCCGTGGCCTGACACTCATGTTAGTCAAGAAAGGCCTTCATTGAAGGTCCGATATCCTTTACGTGCTGCATGACGAGCATACGTGGACACCAATGATGTAGACAACACAACTGTCGGCGTCATTGAAATTCAACATCCTTCACATGCTGCATTGCGAGCATGTGTTGGCTCTGATGATGGGGAAACACAATGGTTAGAGCCATTGAAAGCGGATATTCTTCACGTGCTGCATTGCAACGCTCTCTACAGTGTCAGCGCCGGTCAGCGTAGGATAAGCAAGGTTTCGTTAAGAATGTTTTGTTAGAGCTAAGTTTAGATTACA
>JBAMBQ010000227.1:0-20033 GCA_037044495.1 Stegana nigrithorax | reverse complement strand
CTAAAAAATGCTGCTCGCATCTTACGCTGACGATGTAAGCGTCTTCTACTCCGCAAGTTACGAATACGAGGCTGCTGATGGACTCCAGGAGTATCTCCATGCTTTCGAAACTTGGGCGAACAGATAGAATATAAAGCTCAACGCCGAAAAATTCACAAATGTCTGTTTCACCGTAAGACGCAAAAATCCGCCGGTCATTCATCTAGGCGGTAATCGATAGAAGGCTCACATTGGTCGCTATTCATGCTGTTTCAAACTTAAGAAGCTACACTGGCTCCTCAACAGCAGAAGCAAACTCCCACTTGGCAACAAGCGGACAATCTACCAACAGGTGGTTGCGCCTACTTGGCGGTACGGTATTCAAATCTGGGGTATCGCAGCAACTACGAACCGCAAACGGCTGCAGACCATGCAGAATAAAGCCTTGCGCCTAATCACTGGTTGCGACTGGTATGTTCGCAGCTCTATCCTGCATCGAGACCTTAATCTAGCTACCGTTGAGGACCAAGTCTGCTTTTGCTCTAGCAGATACAATGACCGTTTGTTAAACCATAAGAACCGGCTGGCCAGACCCCTCGCACCTCAGTACATATAAGGAGACATGTCGACAACGACGTCACTTTGGACATCTATTCTAGTCTGGCTTCGGCCCTTGTTTTTGTTATTTGTTATTCAATATTAATTATGTTTAAACCTAGAAACCCTTTTTGGTAAACACGCTCGAAAACTGGCGATTTACAACTACACCAGGTGCCTCATAGCATAATATGATATGCTGATAAACGCCTAATCAAAAAAAAAAAAAATACAAAAAACAAAAAGACAACTTATAAATAGATACTGCCCTATAGGAATTTCTCGGCCACTGTTAAGTTTTAGAATTAGGTGCGGCCGGGCAGGGTAAAAGACGAAGCGAAAATCTGGGCGTCTTGTCTGACTTCGCTTTGCTTGTTCTCTTTTTGTCCCATTTCCTCATTCAAATGTGCTGCTTACGCTCATACTGCCTACGGTAGTCGTTTGTCTTCAGTCAGTGTCTTATTCCAAGTAGTTGGTCGCTATGCATATCAAATGAAAATTATGCTAAAATCCCTAAATTGCCATATTCATTCATTCATATTGCTCGATATCTTACAAGAAGACACATTTGAAGCGAATAGTAAAAGACCAAAATTAATCTTCCACCAACTATTCACACTTTGTGTAGTCAGCCTGTAATTTTCTTATTGAAGTGTTTTTAGCACTCCTTTACAAGCTAAATTAACTGGTGTTTCGATTCAACTGCAGTTCAGTTGAACGCCTGCCTAACTTTTGTTCCATATGAACTGAATAATTGCACCATTTTTTAATAAATGTATTTTGCTTACAATTATTTTAACAAATAATGCATGATTGGTGCAAAATATTCTAATTGCCTTTGACTTTTTTCAAACACACATCGAAAGAGTGAAGAAGCAGCGTTGAGAATTTATATGCCCGTAGCAATGAAGAAACAGAGCTAATATTTCTCAAAAAGCTAGAAAAATAAAATAGCTAGGCAATTGAAACTTCTGAAATCATGACAAATTCGTTTATTTGTGTGTGTAAACACATTACTGATGGTGTTGATGTCCAAATGCATACCACAAATTGAATACGACGGCCTTTTTATACCAGGCACACATGAAAAGCAGAATGAAATTCATATGACAATAAAGAAGCAGCAGCAACATAAAGTAAAAAATACATTCTTATTAATCAAAACTTCAAAATCATGACAAATTCTTTTCTGCACGCACACACAAACTCATGTATTTCAAACGGTACCGTCAACCAGCGCCTTTTCATACCAGGCACTCATAAAATGTAGCAAGCAATAGGATGGTCTGCAGCAAGAAATTTGCACACTCGTCCACTTCAACATCAACTACATTCTTGAAATGCGAATAAAATGGCAGTTGCCACCAAAAAAACTTATATGAGTTAAGCCAATCAAATCAAACGAAAATGTTAAGTCAGAGTAGCAAAGCACTACGGCAAACTTAACAGAAATTCAGGGAATAATAAAGGCTCCCGCATACAAAAATTTCTACTTGTATGAGATGCGGCCTCTATATGATTAACAGTCTCTGTGGTTTAATTTTTGATGGTAAAAATGTGCTTTTGTATATTTTTGTAAGTTTTTTTATGAACCAATGCTGAAATGAATTGTTTATATTATTGAAATATGTAATAAATATATTATTTAATATAACCTCACACTTATTTTTTTGATTTTACTACGATAATGAAAACAGGAGTGTACGCATAATTATTGATGTCTAAATATATTTATATGCCGGGAAAAGTGTATACTATAGTGTAAAATAAAATTTCGGTTTAAAAATGTAGTTGATATATATCACTATTTTCAATATTTAACGCTTTATTTAGCTTGCGCCGGACCATGTGACGCCCAACTGATCCGAAAAGGTTGTTATTGCTTCCATCACTGAAGATTACTGCACTCATCCCAAACTTTAAAGTCGTAGTTTTGTTGCTCCTTGCGAGCAACAATCCGTTTTTCTTTGTTCACTGACGAAACTAGCAATTTTTGCCTTGCTACACGACCCATGGATATTCTTGGTCCTGGGAACCCTACGGACTGTTTAATCGCGCAGAACTGAAGGCATGAGTGCCACCTATTTGTCGTTAATTTTTGGTGCTGACAAATGTGGGTTTTCCCTTTTTTCTTTAAGGATTTCCCTATGAATTCATGTTGTCAGCATTTTAGGGCGGCCAGAAGACGTTGTATTCTTTATGGTAACATGTTCTTTCGATCATTTAATTGTGTTTTCTATTGTTTGGCGACTTCGGACAAACATTTCGGAAATATATTGGATCGGTTTACCCTGATAATACAGATACAAAAGGATTTTTCTCTGCGCATTATTGATTTCTTTTCCTTTAGCCATTTTGGGTTACTAAAGCAGCACGATCACATCGAAGTTGTACACAACATTAACTTATTGCCTTAGCAGCAAGTACAGCATGCATAATTTCCACACAATTGAGGCAAATTTCATAGGAAATATGGAAACCACGTGTACTTTGTTGCGAGGCAAAATACTTTTGTGAGATCGAAATTTTCGGCAGAAAATGATTGCGCCTCAATAGCTAGCTAACGGATCATCGTATATGATCCGTAGTTGGGTTAACTTGTTGAGAAAATATGCCTTTAGCAGACGAGCAACATTTTTTTTCTATTTTTCCCATTGTTGTTATTTCATAAGCCAACATAATCAAATTTTTGCATGAAAACCAATAGGCAAAATACTTAAGTGACTCACTGTATGTTATGGAAGATTTTGTTACTTCATATTGTTGTGCCTTATCATTCGCACGTACGCCTTCATCAAGTTTTTCTTATATTTTAATTTTGCTTTCCATAGACAAGGTGTTTTTTTGCGTTTATTTGACATTTTTAGTTTTATTTTCACTTTTGATAAATAATTTCTATGTCAATATCAAGCAAGTATGCACTAATAAAGCATGGCAAAAACACGTGGCAAACAAAATCACACGCTTACACATTGTGTTAATTCCCCTTTCGCACTTATCCAACAGCACATACTGAACGTAGTGTTGGATATTGTATTATATTTAAGTGTTATAAGCCTGTGTGTGTCAAAATACATTCAAATTTTGAGGTTCGAATTTCTGATCGTCTACTGTATTCGGTTTGTATAATGTGATATTTGTTGTTTTTTAAAAATGTAGTAAATTAGCTATTTTTTAAGATTATTGGGAACAGTTGCTGATAGGCTTTGTGTTGGGTCCGTGTAAGGGAAGAGTTGAGATCGGAGATTGTTGAAGGAGGGGCAGGATGTAAGGATATAGATGACTGAGATAGGGTGGTTGCAGTACTGGCGGTAGGGTGTAGATTTGTCAAAGTGGTGTTTATGCGTGAGTAATGTGTGTACGAGTCTAAGTCTGATTAATTTTGAAAAGCTTGAGCGGGGTAATGAGTTGATCAATATGTAGTGAGGGAAGTCGCGAAGATTGATTCTATTTGGGTAAATAGTTTTATAGTGGGTATTGGCAAGGTTCTAAATGGAGTTATGTTTACTATGAAAAAAGTCTTTTGAAATATAATAATGTGAAAAATGGCAAATTGCGATGAAAGGTGAGAGGAAGGTAAGAGGCTTATTTTGCTACTTTATCTGCTGTTTCGTTGTCTGTCATCCTAGAGTGTCCAGATATGGCTTAAATTATTAGTTAACGTTTCGCTAATAAGTAAGTAAGTAAGGAATTGGAGAGGGTTGTTAGGGCCAGCCTGCCCCTATGCACTGCGACCAATAATGATCTATTCTACCCCCTACTAAACTTTGAGGTCTTTTAACCTGAGAAGGAAGCGTACTATATCTTTGGCGTCTACCTCTTTATAGTCAGTCTCTAATAGTTGTAGTCGGGCTTTCCATAGTCCCGTGCTTGTTGCTATGAGCTGTTCCATTGTCTCCTCTTCTTCACAGCAGTATTTGCAGTTATCGGCAGTGTTGCCAGAATTTTTGAGTGAAATAAAGCTAGATTGAGAAAAAAAGCTGAAAAAAAATAAAATAAATTAAAGCCTTTTTTTGAATTTGAAGTATTCTTAAATTTATTTGTTTTTATAAAGCCTATACTATTTTCAAAATCGTCGTAGTGGAAAAAAAAAACTTCAATATGAGAATAGTAAAGAAAGTTAACTTTAAAGTGGAATACGACGATAAACATCCCACAATCAACAGCATATCGTTGGATATCAGAGGGAGAAATCGTAGACAAATGAGGAGCAAGAAGATTTTTTAAAAAAATTAAAGAAATTCTTTTAGATTATTTTGTTAAAATGATTGAAAATAGCTGACTAAGAGCCATAGAAAGCCTTCTGGAAAATTAAATCAAAATAGGAAATGTCATATTGAATAAATTTACAATTCTCATATTGAAGTTGACCCAGTTCATATTGAATATCACTATTTCATTTTGTTGTTTACTATTCTTCATTGAAATTTACTATTCTCATATTGAAGTTACTACTCTCATATTTTCTCATATTTAAGTTTACTTTTCCACATTGAAGGTTACTATTCCACTTTGAAGTTTACGATTCCACATTGAAGTTTACTATTTCATTTTGAAGTTTACTATTTCATTTTGAAGTTTACTATTTCATTTTGAAGTTAACTATTTCATTTTGAAATTACTCTTCCATATTGAAGATTATTTTCTCACATTGAAGTTTACTATTCCACTTTGAAGTTTATTTACTACTCTTATTTTGAAATTAAAATGGTATAGCGAGAAAAAAGCTAAATTGGCAACACTGGTTATCGGTGTTAGATATACCGATTTTTTCCGCATCAAGTTGCAGTTGTAGTGGCCTGTTTTTGCTCCATAGTAGAGTCGAATTTCATTGCTTGTGAATTTCAGAACTTTTTCAAATTTTGCCTTGTTGAAAGTCAGGAATTTTTTTACTTTTTTTTTGTAAACTTACTAACCCTGTTGAATTTGTCTAGTGTGTCGAGGTTTTTATGGTATTCGAGTGTGGACTTGCTTTTATATGTGTAGCTTTTGAGCGCTTTAAGTACACGTTTTTCCAAGCGTCTGTCTTGTTGCATAGAGAGCTTTTGTTGCTTTCTTTATAGTGTTGTTTACATGTTGTTTCCAGATGAGCTTTCTATCTATGATGACCCCAAGGCATTGCACCTTTTCCTTTATTACTATCTATGTAGCATTAATGAATAGGGGTGGATATATAACTTTATGTTGTTGTGTAAATGGAACAATTGTGGTCTTACTTGGATTTAGTGTAAGTCCTTCATCTCCACACCACTTCCAAGCTATGTTAAGTGCGGTTTGCATTTGTTCTTTCATGATTTTATCCAGTTTACCTTTTATTACAATTGTTATGTCGATAAGCATTTGAACTACGAGGCGTGCGGTTTGGGATAGTTTGATTTAAGAATCCAAGAAATCAAAGCCGCTTCGTGTTAAATTTTGTGTGGCCACATTGCAACGACGTACTGAGCTACGAGCGAATCAGGAAAAACGGCTTTTGTTTACAAAAAAAATGAAATAAACACTTTTGTAGCACATGCGAACAACGCAAATCGCGAATATCATCCGTAGTTTAAATGTATAATATAATCAATACTCAATTATAAAAAATAACCGTTCATTGACGCAAACAATAATGATTAAAGCAATAAGAACTATTAAACAACACCAACAAGTGGCTAGCATATAACCCTGATTAATCTCAAAAAACAGCCAAGCGCAAGCGTAAGCCACTAGACTTGAACACACCGCTGAAAGGCACTATCAGTGACAACAATGATGGTAATTACATTGTAATAAATACAAACAATAATAGTAATAAAACCAATGATACCGTTTCCCCTATAGTATTTAAAAAAAAACATAAACCAAACGCAGCATCAAGTCAATGGCATGGGAAATTTTTTTTAAGTCAAGTGTTAAAACGAAGGTGAGTAAATTCCACAGAAAAAAAAGTTAAAAAAATGAAACGTTCTGTCGTATCACTTGCAATTTCTTCCAGCAGTAGTGATAACGAAGGTGATCTCAGCGCTAATGTGATTTCTTCTTGTGGCCCGCTGGCCTCAAACAGGTTTGAAATTCTAGCGACAAACGAGGAAACGGAAAAAAAAACCTCAACAGTCTGAGCAAGGAGAACTCAAACCGCCACCATTATTCATTCCTAAACTTAAAAATATCAATGAAATAACGAGCAATTTTAGCGATTGCAGTAATTCTTACTCATTCAAATCATATAACGATGGCCAACTGCGCCTCATAATTAATTCCAGCGCCAACTATTGCAAAATAGAGCACTTGCTTGATGATATCAATATCTGTTAAAACACGTACCAGCTTAAATATGACGTCAATCTGAACGGTTTAGCTCAAACCGGCAGTGAGTCAAGTCCGATCATCATTCAAGGTCCAGGATACACTGCAATTCCCAAAGGTCACACAGCTGGTTGAGTAAATAATGCCAAGGTAAATCATGAAAATCTCAATAGTTAATCTTCACCGGTCACGGTCCCTAGTGTCACCAACTTGCAAAACAGACTAAACAGATTGGAACAGCTGATGGAAACAGAGTCAAAGCAGATGGAAACAATATTAAATCTCATCACGTCTCTTCTCACTAACCATGTACCCAAGCCTTAAGGAGTTCTTGTGGAATGACAACGGAGCATGTCAATATGCCAGAAATAGAACACGCTATAAAATCACACAATGTAAATATTGTCTCGTTGTCTGGGACACATTTCTCTGAACGATCTCACTTCAAAATACACGGATATGAAGTTGTTTCGAAACACCATCCTCATGGCACAGCTCGAGGTGGAAGCGCCGTATTAATTCAAAAATTGTATCCAATTTACTGTCTGCAAGCCCATTGCACAACCTTGGGCGCAAGTCAGTATCATTGAATTACACACTATTACAGGCATCCTTAGACTTGCCGCTGCTTACCTGCCACCACGAAACCAGGTCTTACAAGTAATGTTTAAGACTATATTCGACTCACTGGGCAATCGCTTTATAATCGGGGGCGATTTCAACGCTTAACACCACTGGTGGGGCGCAAGATCAAGCAACCCTAAAGACTCCCAACTGGCATACTGACCCACAGATCAAAATAAATTCCTGGACTAACTGGATAAAGTTGTATGCCATGGCCTCGACAGAAGAAGGCTGAAAACAAGTGACTTCCAGGATCTGTGTTCTGATCACTTAGCTATCGTCATCGAAGTAAACATTCCTGTTCATCAATCCCTCATCAGACGTAAACTACTAAGAAAACGCACTGATCTAGCTCTATTTCGTTGATGGCTAAACGATATGGTGGATGCAAACATAGAACTTAATTCGTTATGAGACATCAACGAAGCTGTTGCATGGCTCAATAAAAAAATTCACGAAGCAGCGGACATAGCCACCCCCAGGATAACCACAAACAAGACTCCAACTAATCGCACCTACTCACTATACTCTACTGAGATTCGAGACTTAGTTAACGAAATAATAAGGTTGCGACGTATTTGGCATCAAACCCACTATTCGCCTCACAAGAACGCACTGAACAATTTACAAAGAAAACTTAAAAGACGACTCAACGAATTGAAAAACGTCGTAATTGGCGATTTTCTTGAGAATGGTGAACCTAATAGCCATGTAGGAGAGCCTCAAAGTATCTGATATGTCCTGCCCGACGCCGAATCCCAATCAAAACACCAAGGGGAGTCTGGTGTCACAACAGTAAAGATAAGGCAGGCGCATTTGTCTTACATCTTCAACAGCAATTCATACCTTCATCAAGTTGTAATGGTACTAATGAAGCAATTGTTGATCAATTCCTTAATTCCCCATGCTAACGCAGCCCTCCT
Source organism: Stegana nigrithorax (assembly GCA_037044495.1). Taxonomy (NCBI): domain Eukaryota; kingdom Metazoa; phylum Arthropoda; class Insecta; order Diptera; family Drosophilidae; genus Stegana; species Stegana nigrithorax. The sequence continues at coordinate 11,622 of JBAMBQ010000227.1, read as the reverse complement.
ATCACTCCTGTCAACCTTGAAGAATTTCAGGATGAAATCATAAATCTTCATGTTCGAAAATCCGCAGGATTCTACGGAATTGATGCTGCCACAATTAAAGCCCTTCCAAACAGTTGCCTGCTATTTCTAGTGTACGACTTCAACGTTTGCCCAGAATTGGTCACTTTCTCGACCAATGGAAATGCGCTGAGACCATTCTCATCCCAAAACAAGGCAAACCCGAAAATGAAATAACATCTTTTCGCCCTATCAGTTTACTGACAATACTCTCGAAAATTTTCGAAAGAATATTTCTCATTAGAGTCTGCCTTTCCTGGACAACAACATCCTTCCTGATCATCAATGTGGATTTCCCTGGAACAGGTTCACCGATTAGTCAACAAAATAGTCAAGGCATTTGAAGATAAACAATACTTTTCCGCTGTTTTCCTCGATGTCAAACAAACCTTCGATCGTACCCAGTACCGATTCCTACATTCATATTTGAAAGACAGGAGCTTTTATGTGCGTTGCAAAGGCACCCACTCCAGTGTCAAACGAATTTATTCAAGGAAGTGTGCTGGGTCGATTCTCTACACACTTTATAACGCAAATATGCATGATTCTTCTAGCGACAATGTGACAATTGCCCGCTACGCCGATGACACAGCCGTCACTGCAAGCTCGGTAACTCTACTTGTACAAAACCAACTCAACTTAATTCAAAACTGGATCAAAAAGCGGAACATCTTAGTTAACATAGAAAAGTCCGTACACACACTGTTCACACTGTATCGTAACTGGAAAAGCCAAGTTCGATTTCAAAATCAAACTCAGTTAAGTACTTAGTTACTTACGCCTACCCAAATGAAAGGAAAAAGGAATCCCTCGCTGTAGGCAGTGCACAATACAGTATCTCGCGAGAGCGGGGAAGCTGTGTGTAGTAATCGCCTGCAGCCGAGGTGTTCCTATTTTTTTTCTCTTTTTTCTCCAATTTAAACTAAATATCAAATATAATAGTAAGCTACATTTGAATGCTCATGTAACATAATTAGAAACCCTTAAAGCTCTAAATATTGTATTAAAGTCAAACTTATTTGAGACAGAATACTTATACAATTGGGAAATCAAAAAAAAAAAAAAAAAAAAAAAGTTAAGTACTTCTGCATATGGCTTGACAAAAGGCTGACTTGGAACAAGCATATAACATACAGCTAAGAGAAAGCAACTGAATTTATAAACAAGCTATATGGATTGGCTGCTTGGACAGAACTCTAAACTCAGCGTAGAAAATAAAGTCAAGTTGTACATACGAAACATCAATATCCACAAAAATCTACAGACGAAGTCTTCCACTATAGTACTAACAATCTTGTAAAGCTTAAACATCATCAAAACAACCTCGCTATTAACATATTTGATAGCTCAACTACTGTAAGTCGGCTCAAACGAATCCAACCATTGGATCTGCCATACCGCAATACCTAATTTCAGTCAATATCGTCTTTTGTAACAATATAAAACTTTTGTTAATATAAACATTCAATGTAAATTTACTTAATATTAAGAAAATTAGATTATAGTTTTAACTGAACTGATGGCAAATAAAGATTTAAAAAAAACATTAAAAAGTGTTACTTCATCTACATAGCCAATTATCTTATAGCCGTTACTATAAAGTCTTACGAATTAATATTATTGACCATAACAGCGGTGAAGGGGCTTAACCCTGCGGCTATCTTTTTATTGTGTTGATGCTAAGAGAGATATTACCAAGACTAGAGTATATTTTCTTAGTTTCTATCCATTCTGTTAGTATATTGTTTTTGCTCCTAATCGCTATAGAGCTTTTGTCATTGAGTTATGGCTCATGGCTCCTTCCTTTGCCTTTGATTCTAGTGATTTTTCAATATGCTCTACGAGTTTGTATGTTGCAGTTGAGATTGATTTGCTTTTTGATATGCAAATGCAATTGTAAACTAATTATTGGTTTAGTTGCCGTTAGTGTTTTTCTGATGCATAGATCCGAAATCACCTCAACAGCATTTTAAATAAATGATGATAGACTAATTGACCTATAGGATGAGTTTAATTTTGGATCTTTTGGTCTTTCCTTAGAGAGGAAGATTAACTTCACTTCCAAGCTAAGAGCTTTTCTTGAAGAGGATCACCACTTTTCTTTTGAGGGTATATGTACTGTTTATAAGAAAATAATAATGGCCCATTTCACCTTTTTATAAGTTATATTGATAATAATAACACGAATCTTTTGTTTTTATTTCCCAAAAGTTGTTGTAGTTTCTATCTACTTAAGCAGACAATATATACATATTTTCTGATAATGAGCGGGATGATAACATGTCACTTAATAAGTATTTAGGTAAAACATTGAATAACAATTTAGAACATTGAGTAACAATTTATTCATTTAATTATTTCTTAGTTTTTGTTTGTGTTACTTCGACAATCGGAAGTTTGTTGATGTCTTTGTTTGTGTGAGACGCTAACTTTGATTGGTGGTTTCTACTTATATATATCACTTCGTCGTTCACTGTAGGACATCCTGTGTTATGATGGACGTTTCTTTTGGATGTGAAATTTCCAAGTTAGCTTGTTGTCAATGTGCATTCCCAAATATTTTGCTACTTTTTCGATGGGGATGGTTGCTTGTTTGATTTGTAGTGTCTATGGGTGATACTTCGTTCCTGTAGTGTGTATAACTTGGACTGTTTTTTGTTCATTGATCGTGATTTTCCATTTAATGAACCATATGAACATTTTGTCTCTTATTGACTGAGTTCCTAGAGTTGCTGTTATTATGTGAGTGGAGAAGCACAGTGTCGTCTGCGAATGTTGCAATCATCGATTCTTTTTTTTTTGGGTATTGGAATGTCGGCTGTGTATGTGTTATATAGCAATGGTCCTAGCATTGTACCTTGCGGTATAGCATCTTTTATTTGTCCTAACGATGACTGGCTTTCCTATCGAGTGGTTTTGTCGGAATCCAAATTGGAGAGCTGGGATTTTCCTTTTGATACCCTGTACCAAAAATTTGAAAGGGTAAAGTTGTACAAATGTATGTAACGGTCAGAAGGTGCCGTGGACTCATACACAACAATACAAAACTCAGAAAGTAGTATGAAAGAAGTATACTACAAGTATACCTGAAGTATATGCGAAGTATACTTTATTGATATTCTTCTTTTCATACAACAAATGAAATGCCGCAATACTGTGGAAAAAGTTTCGGTGTAGCCGATCGGCTAGTTGTTTGTGTTGTATTATTCTGATGAATATTTGCAATATTTATATTTTTTACCTGGATTTGTGGGTGAGAAAGATCGCGCTCTTTCTTCATTTACAGAGAGGGACGAAGGGTGATTGGTTGAACGTATGGAGAAGTAACCAATGTTAAATTTATTTGATAGCCTTCGCTCGTTTAGGTGAGCGTTAGGCATTGTTAATATTACATTTTTGATGTGCAAAATGCGATCATCATCATTTTTATTTTGTGATGTGCAAAATGCGACAAAATAGAGTCACAGTCTCATGTATTTTGCACGTTTATTGTTTGTTATTTGGTTTTCAATCATAGAATGATTGATTAGGTCGTTCGATCGCGTTCACAGTTGGAGAGAGCTGGTCACTATTCTGCATTTGTTGAGCTATTCCACCCCAGACTATATTAGCCAAGGCACTAGCAAAGATATGATCGTACTGTTGGCTTGTTACTAGCAGCCACCTTAAGAAGGTTATAGTCGTACTTTCTCGCACTACTACATTTACTGCACTTGGACATAATTAATACTACATTTATTGTTCTCCCTGTAGAAATGGAGACAGCTCCTACGCTTCGCAAATAGTTGATGTTGAAACCTCTAGCATGAGGAAAATATGAATTCAAGCGTTGCTTTCCGCAAATTATTTTTCTATTCAGTTCTGAAGTCAAATGTACATTACTGAGTTCCGTTGGGTGACGTTGTCTTCGGCTACGATGTTGCTGACCACTGGGGTTATCTATAGCTGTTAACTATGAGTCGCTGGCAGGCTGGCACTGCTATCTCTAATACTTCAGTTATGATGATCGATAGCAAGTGATGCGTTTACTATGCCCGATAAATGAAGCAATACGTTTACTTTGCCCAATTGGCGACAGAGAATTTTATTTATGATTCTTGTTTACAGCTTGAACCCCAGAACGAAACTAAAACTAACTTAAGCTAACTCAAAAATATCCAAAACCAAAACTGTACCGCGGCAGCGGAAACTGCAATCGCTGTCCGCGAATAATGCTGACGCTGCATTTACTGCCTAGCGTCACATCACGCCATCCGCTGTCCAGGATGGTCCCGCGTGGGCGACAGAGTCATTGGCATTTTTGAATTTCGTCAGGGACTTTCTGAGTGCAAGTGCCCAGTGCCGAATTGTTGAAGCCGCGATCTTCTGTATTAACTACTCCCCCTCTTGAAACAAGGTCGTCCCCGGCCTTGCTAAGGTCGCGTTCCTGCCGAAGTTTATCCGTTTCCATCTTCTTCTGATGGCGATTTATTAGGTGTGTGCGGTAGATGTGGTGCACTCGACTACCGCCATGACCCTGCAGTCATATTCCCCTACTATATCGTCGTCGAGATGCAGTGCAACGCCGTAGTGTGATACAGTAACCTTCTTACAACTGAACTTAACTCTAGGATACCTGATAAAAAAATGAATAATATTGTTTTCTAAAACTACCTTAACGCTAGCTACTTCCATGAGCTCGCTTACGCTTACACCTATGATTTGAGTTTTCAAAATCATATTTAAGTCTGTGGTGTCTAGAATAGTAGTGTTAATTACGTTAATTTTCGCTAAGGTGATCGAAAGGATGACATTCTGAATATCTGAGTTTAATAAGCGATTTCTTAGCAACAGAGTTTCATAAAGGTGTGCTGTATCTATCTGTTCCTTTTTTGTGTTGTTGATCAATTTATTTATTGTGTCTGTAAGCTTGATCAGCTGTTCCCTAGTTCGCGTGTTTATAACGACTTGCCTGTTGATGGTTTTGGTTTCCTATCGGTCACGGAATGTATTGTTGGGTTGTACTCAACTGTGACCAGCAAAATCAACTCGACTGTGACGCAAATTTTTCTCTCAATTTTAGACACCTGGCGATTTCCAACCGTGCCGTGGAAAAGCTCAACCTGACCGGTAGACGTACTATGAAGGGAGGGCTCATTATCTATGTCAACGCCGAATTGTTCTTTCAGAAACATCGTCATTGTCTCAGAGTTAAAAGCTGCCTCGTTATCGCAATAGCCTATCTTTGCTTTCGGGAATTGGTTAATCAACTATATTATATGGGCTTTTATGTCTACAATTGCTAGCGACATTATCGGCTGTACCACCGCGAACTTTGAAAATTTGTCGATGCAAGTTAGGAACAGTTTTTTGTCTGTAGAAAATATTTCAATATGCAGCAACTCGCCTGCACACGACGGAATCGGCGATAAAACGAGTTCTCGCTTTTTTGGGTGGTGGTTGAATTTGCCCATAGTACAGGTTTTGCAATTCGCGACCACCTCGTTAGCCAATTTGGTCATCTTTGGGAAGTAGTAGTCACACAAGAACTGTTTTACATTCTCTTGTGCGGTCCTGTGAGCGCGGTTATGCTCTAACATGATTACTTCCCTCTGCTCGTCACGATTTATAATATTGTTAACGATATTTTTACAATACCGAAACTTTGTAGTAGGGAAGACTTTTTATCAAATCGTGCTGGACATTAGCCAGCACTGGTATGGTGCGTTAAACTTTTATCAACGAAGTGAATAATGTGGTGGGTTTTTCCGCTGAACAAAATGAGGCTTCTCTTCAACGGGAATGCTGCTTCTTCTATTACTATTTGATTCCTGAAGCCATTGAGCGGTTTTTCGGTGGTTTCGACCGTGTAGGTCAGTGATTCTTCGCTATGAATCGTGGCCACATCGGATTCAGGCTCATAATGTAGTGCATTCAATAGTTGTCGGGAAAGAGCATCCTCAACGTGATTTGATCTACCTGGCTTGTAGTGGATCTTTGCGTTATGTTCGTCGTGTCTCTCTTTCTTTTAAAGTCCTCGAGATCATTGTAATAGGCCTACCACCCTGAGAGAGAACTGCACCAATCTCACTTGCGAAAGCGTCCGTTGTAGGGTCAAACGGTTTCTTAAAATCTGGGTACACTAGTGTGATGTCTTCTGACACCATGTTCCTTAGCCTCTCGAATGCGCTTCGTTGTGCGTCATTGAAGTCTATGATTATTTTTCGGGACCTGTGTTTGCTAATGGAACCGTTTTCGCCCTTCAGAATGCGGCCTTGCTATGGAGGCGAAGTCCTTCACGAAACATCTGTAGTAGCTGGCTAGACCGAGGAATGATCAGAGCGCGAACAGATTTCTCGGCTCAGCGTACTCCTGTATGGCTCTTTTCGAGATCTGTTCTAGCCCCGCCCCTAGTTACTATGAACCCAAGGTATTCTACACTTTCCTTAAAAAAGTGTATTTTTTCCCTAGATACCTTTATGTTGGCTTCGCACAGGCTTTTTAAGACCTAGTCTATATGCCAAACATGGACGGCTTCATTTTCGGAAAAAATTATTACATCGTCCACGTTGACGTAGCACGACTTGCCGATCTGCTCCCGAAAGACATCGTCTATTGCCCTTTGGAAAATGCTAGCTGCATTCTTTAAACCGAATGGGAGTCGGCAGAATTCATATTTGCCACCATTAACTGAGAATTCTGTTTTTTCACGGTCTTGTTCGGCAAGAACGATCCGGTGGTAACCTGATTTAAGGTCTAGTACATAGTGAAATACCTAGCCTTGCCTAAATTAGCCAGAATCATTGGGGTGCTTGGCATTGGGTATTTATCGTCTATGGTTTGCTCATTCAGTTTCCTGGAGTCGATTACCAAGCGCTTGTTTTTATTACCCTTTTCATCGCAGCCCTTTTTATCTACAACTCACATTGGGCTGTTATATGGGGAACTTGACGGTCTAATAACTTTGTTGCGAAACAGTTCGTTGATCTCGCTGTTTACGAACTCGGCCACCCCCATTGCGTTAGCAAATCGAAACCTATAATCCCATCGAACAATGTCAAAGAGTCTAACAAAAAAAAAATGGGTAAATGCACCCGAAGATACCAATCAAACACTTGCTATGAATTCTATTTGAACCGTGTATAGAATTCACAGCGAAAGGGGTTTCGACCAGAACCACGCCTTTAAGCTCCTTTACGGGCTTTATGTAGCTCTTGGCCGCCCCTGTGTCGACTAGGAACCTTAGTGTTCTCCCAGCCAACTGCCGCTCGACGAACGGAAGTCGGGAATGACCCCTAAAAAATTGCACTGGTTGTCCACGTATTCCAATGCTTCGTCTTCAATTTGGTTTACGGCTGCGTTAGCAACGTTGTCGTAACTTGCAACCGTGTTTTGCTGAGTAATGTTGTTAACCCTTTGTCGTCTTTGATCCGACACACGCTCTGAGGTATTACCTCGTTTGGCACCTTGTGGCTGGTCGTTTTGGTTGAATTGCCCTTTACGGAAATTTGTCGGCTGTCGAAATTTCGATGAGGTGGGGTCGACCTCCATCGGTTCGAGCGCCGTGGCCCTGCTGTGGTTGCGCTACCGGAGTATGGTCTTGGCCGTTATGTTTTTATGCTCGTGCAAAATAGGGATTTTTTTTTGGGCTGGGCAAACATGTACCTATCATTGCTGGCTTCTGCTTATTGAGCTAATGCCAAAGCGGTCGGGAAACACTGCCGTTCAGAGGTATTTCCTGAGACCCGAAATAAAGGTATGCAAAGCGTCATCCTTAAACTTTTCTTTAAGCACTGCGGCAGCGCCTATATCGTGCGTCATTAGCGTCTTGTTTGTTTTAAGTGTGAGCCTTTTTTCGATGTCGTCATAGTATTGCATCAACGTTAGATCGCCCTGTCCATGAGTGTCCAACTCTTGTTGGATAGTGCGCATTGGAGTTTTTTCGGTGTAGGTAGAGTTTAGATTTGCCACGATGGCTTTAAAATTCAGTACAGTGCTATAGGAAGCGAAGTTGGCGTTGGCTGCACCCATAATTTTGTTACGAATTATGGCCACTGCCTACTTTCTTGAAAATTTCGATCTCGGGTGCGGCTATATTTAGCCCATCCACCTGGCTTTGTATTCGTTTGAGTCTTTCGTCAAAGCCTGTGTCAGATAGTCTGCTTGTATCGCTAATGCGCTACTTACAGCGGCTTTGATTATTTGCTTTGCATGCTGTGCGTCCATTACTAGTTGACTATTGTTTAAAAGCTATTCTATTTATGTCAGCGTCTTGGCCTAACTTTATGCTATCGTCACTGTCGTCGCTTTCCCTTGTCCTGTACGTACCGAACAAGATCATCTATCGAACGATATTTTTATTCTGTAACTATCACACAACGCAAAAAAGGCACTTCTCGTTTCTTTATTAAAATAATTATCACAGCACCACCTTTACGACCTAGCTTGCGAACCACAAAAATTTTAAGTTAGAATCGGGGAAATTTTTTCATTCCGAAAATTAAATTAAATTGAAGAATTACTTTTGCATCACATTTGCGGTGAGTTATTCACGTTGGGCGCCAATTACTGAGTTCCGTTAGGTGACGTTGTCTTCGGCTAAGATGTTGCTGACCGCTGGGATTATCTATAGCTGTTTACTATGAGTCGCTGGCAGGCTGGCACTGCTATCTCTAATACTTCAGTTATGATGATCGATAGCAAGTGATGCACGCGTTTACTATGCCTGATAAATGAAGCAATACGTTTACTTTGCCCAATTGGCGACAGAGAATTTTATTTATGATTCTTGTTTACAGCTTGAACCCCAGAACGAAACTAAAACTAACTTAAGCTAACTCAAAAATGAGAAATCCCCCTCAGCATAAGCAGAAATAAAAGAAACAAACTTATGTGATTAGTTTATATTTTTGTATATGTTTAACAGAGATCGCAAATTATCGATAGTTCCGCTCTATCGCGATTATCGATGGTGTATGACAAACTATCGATAGCATTCACATTAATTTTAACACCCTGTACCAACAAATGGTAAAGGGTATATTAAAGTTGTGCAAATGTATGTAACGGCAAGAAGGAGGCGCGGCAGACCCCATAAAGTATATATATACTTGATCAGCATCGAAAGGCGAGTCGATCTAGCCATGTCCGTCTGTCTGTCCGTCTGTCTGTCCGTCTGTCTGTCCGTATGAACGCACGGATCTCGGAAACTGTTAGACCTACAATCACCAATTTTGGCACGAGGACTCTTCTAATCCATAGGCATAAAGAGTTTATTTTTTTTTTCGATTTTCAACCTATAACATATAGCTGCCGTAGGAACGATCGGGTGAAAACCCATATTTAGTAACAAAAACCGCTTTGTTTTTCAAGATATCGTTACCAAATTTTGGATTCACCAGTTTTACCTAATGCCCAATCACATATCTAAAAATTTTGTATATCGGTTCACTATATCATATAGCTGTCGTAGGAACGATCGGCCGAAAAACAACATTTACTGAGAAAAACTTTATCGTTTATTAAGATATCGTCACCAAATTTAAGACTAAATGATTTTATGTAATATCCAATCAGATTCCTGAATATAATAAATATCGGTTAACTATAACATATAGCTGCCATAGTAACGATCGGCTGAAAAACAACATTTACTCAGAAAAACTTTTTTGTTTTTTAAGATATCGTTATCAAATGTTAGATTTGATGATTTTAAGTAATATCCAATCTGATTCTCGATAAATATAAATATCGGCTCACTATAACATATAGCTGCCATAGGAACAATCGGAGAAAAAATGGCTTTTACCAAAAAAAAAAATTTTTTTTCTTAAGATATCCTTACATAATGAATACAGAATATTAAAGCAACAAAAAAATAAATTCAGTTTTGGATTGGGTACAGGGTTTTCTATAGTCGCTTACGCCCGACTATAGCCCTGCCTTTATAGTTTTGACATAGTAAAAATGTCCTAGCTCTCGAGAAAGAATTTCTGCAAATTCCATGTGGTCAACAGAGTGACGAACAGCTTCTCCGAGTTTCGCTCAGTGGTTGTTGTTCGCAACAGCCAGACTTAACAGCGATACAACAGTTTTTGTGTATTTGCTGATGACAGCTTTGATTTTATAAATGTTATTTACCATTCAATCAGAGACAACTTATACCACAGAGACTGTTAATCATATAGAGGCCGCATCTCATACAAGTTGAAATTCTGTTGGAAGTACCATAGTGCTTTGCTACTCTGACTTTACATTTTCGTTTGATTTGATTGGCCTAGCTCATATAAGTTTTTTTGGTGTCAACTACCATTTTGTTCGCATTGCAAGAATGTAGTTGTTGTTGAAGTGGACGAGTGTGCAAATTTCTTGCTGCAGAGAATCTTATTGCTTGCTACATTTTATGAGTGCCTGGTATGAAAAGACGCTGGTTGTCGGTACCGTCAAAAATACACGTGTTTGTGTGTGCGTTTTAATCATTTTAGATGTTTGAATTGCCAAGCTAGCTCATATTTCTTCGTTTTGAGAAAATATTCTGCTTCTTCTTAATTGTTACGGGCATTTCATTCCGCTTTTTATGAGTGCCTGGTATTAAAAGTCGCTAGTCGACGGTTCCATCTAAAATACATGAGTTTGTGTGTGCGTGCAGAAAAGAATTTGTCATGATTTTAGAAGTTTCAATTGTCTACCTATTTTATTTTTCTTGCTTTTTTGTGAAATATTGACTCTGCTTCTTCATTCTTACGGGCATATAAATTCTCAACGCTGCTTTTTTACTCTTTCGATGTGCGCTTGAAAAAAGAATATTTTGCACTAATCATGAATTATTTGTGAAAATAATTATGTGCAAAATACATTTATTAAAATATGGTGCAATTATTCAGTTCGTTTGGAACAAATGTTGAGCAGGCAATCAACTGAACTGCAAGTGAATCGAAACACCAGTTCGTTTGACTTTTAGAGGAGGGCTAAAAGTACTTCAATAAGGAAATTGCAGGCTGACTACACAAAGTATGAATAGTTGGTGGAAGAATAATTTTAGTTTTTTACTTTTCGCTTTAAATGTGTCTTCTTGTAGGATATCGAGCAATTTGAATGAATGCTTTTAATATAATTTCCATTTGATATGCATAGCGACCAACTACTTGACCTACACGTGCATAGCCAAAAAATTTTAATACGCACATCGGCGCAACAACTAAGCGCATTGCGCATGCACACACTTTGCACAGTACACAACTGCCTTTAGCAATTGTAATATGAATCTGTTTTCCCACATATTGTCCTTGCTAAATTTAAAGCTTTAAACAACAACACTAATATACCATCCCAACTATTAAATAAAAAAAATTAATAACACAACGCATCATTTGCGTGTAATATTTTCATTGAATTTTAATATCGTACTAGGCGATCATAATTGCAAAAAAGCAGAATCAGCAAGCAACGAAAATCATTAGCACAACAGCGGGGTCCAATCGCATTTTGGCGAGGGGAACAAGCATAAGGGAAGCAACGCAACACACGAAAGCGCACACAAAAAATTCACAGAACAAACGATTGTGTAATGTCACATTAGTGCAAGTA
>JBAMBQ010000220.1:0-10890 GCA_037044495.1 Stegana nigrithorax | reverse complement strand
AACGCAAAAAGCAATAATGGCTTTTGGGCAGATTCAATTCGGTCAGAATATGTTGTGAGTTGGGAATTCCAAATACATGAAGCATATTCTAAAAGCGGACGAACCAAAGAAGTAAAAAGCTGCTTGGTGGTATAAGGATAATTAAATTCTTTAGACCATCTCTTAATAAAGCCAAGAACACCTCTAGCTTAGTAGTGGTCATGAGAATGTGAGTTTAATTAAAGTTAAATTTCGGGCACATCGGTGTTTGATGTGTAAGTCGTTAAATTCATAAACCCGTACTAAGGTAGAACCATTTAGGGAGTAGGAATACAATCTAGGTTTGCTACGAGTGAAAGACATAACTTTACACTTTTCACAATTTAGGTAAAGAAAATTATCCTTACACCACTTTGAAAGTTGATCGAGGTCTTCTTGATGAAGATTCTGATGAAGAAAGGAATCTAGAGGAAAACAAAGTTTTACATCATCAGCAAACATAAGCACATGAGAATGCTCAATAACCGATGGAAGGTCATTTATGCAAATTTTAAAATGCAAAGGACCTAAGTGGCTGCCCTGTGGGACACCAGAATGGACATAAATATTTTTATAAACACAGCCATTAAATAAAACTTTTTGGGACCTACGTATTAAATAGCTATCAATCCACATTACAAGTTTAGGCGAGAAGCCAGTTTTTGTTGTTGTTGTATTTGTACGAAATGCGTAAGCATTGATTACGAAATGGCTAAGCAGTAATTGAAGCCTTACTAATTAAACTATTACGGCCGTATTTGCTAACCGATTGAAATAAAAAGTATCCTATCTTTTAAGTTGGAACCAAAACTCACACATCCACAGAATTTCATTGAAATCGGTTTGGCGGTTTCAGAAATTACCTTAAATAAACATTGTGACACTGCATTTTTATAGATTAAGATAGAACGACTTAGGATCACGTTTAATATTGAATTTAACGTTAATTAAATACGAATTATAGCTAAGATTTATTCGCGTGATTAAAATTGTATCGCGAGACAGTATAATTTGCGTAATCAGCTGCCGAAACCGGTATGTTTAAATTTATGTAAATAGACTATTTTTACGATTTTTTAACCGAATTAAATCACGGGGAAATCCATGCTGGTCTATTAGACTCAGGGAAAACCTCAACTTTAGGGACGCACTTATTGAACAATTTTAGTAAAATTTTATTAAAAAACCGCACAGCTTCATCGATATCAATCATGGAATTTAAAGTATACCAATCCGTATTTAAAAGAAACTGGTTAAGTTTACCAATACCAGTTTTTTTTAACAAAAGGATTTACTAGCCTTCCCAATAGGTAAATTCAATGAAGAGATCTTGAAAAGAATTTATAGCTGAAGAGTAGATTGGTAACTGTCTTCAGGGGTAGAAAATGAAAAATTTGCTATGCGATCTGTAAAAGCTAAGTCAAGTGTTTGATTCATGCAATTCGTAATACAGTTTATTTGCTCAAGATAATCATCTAATATTGTATCAACAAATTTACACGAAGAGGCAGGTACAAGGGAATTTGATAGTTCAGAAGGCGACCAAGAAACTAGCACATGAGCAGTGTAAATTGTATCATTAGACAAAGGTGAAATATAAAAGCAATTTAAAAGAATATTGCAATTGTTAACCGAAACTTTTACACAAAGAAACTCAATGTTATCAGAGAAAGGGGTAAATACTTCATCAGCACATAGGGACGATGTAACAGAAATCAGGACACCACCACCAATTCTCGCAGATCGATCTCTCCTAAAAGTAACAAAACTACTATTAAAAATCTCTGAGTTAAGGACTTCTGGACAATAATATCAGAATCAAAAGAAAAGAATATCCTTTTGAGTTTAGAATTAATTCCTCTAACGATTTGAAAAGATACTAACAAAGTGGACAGTTGAGAATAACCTACTTTTTTCTGTTTTGCCGCACTTTTTGCGTTTTTTAGTACCAGAACCAAATTAGCAATAATAGGTGGTGCTTTATTCCGATCTTTGTAATCATATTCATGCACAATGCAATTACTAGGCGAAAAGTCGGGCTTAAGCAATTCCGCGAAATAATCGGCCGGAACAATAATTTTAAAGGAAGAAATAGAGCGCTTATGAGCAAACTTAAATTTATTGATAATAGGATTAGAAATGGATGGACATTTAGAAACTATGTAATGATGAACATCACATTCAGTAGTATTAGTGGCCAACCGGGAGACAAAGATAGCTTAAGTGACAGGAACGACAACTAAGGGCTTAGGTGCAATTTTGACAGAAGGCTGTATAGTTTTAAGCAGAAAGCTGTAAGCTAACGATGTAGCCCAATGGGTCGAGCGACGGCAAAAATTTTCTTTTTTTAATTTCTACAGACTGCCTCTCCGATGGTTCGAATCCCGCTGTCAAAAATAATTTTTCTTTTATTTTTAATAAATATTCGTTATTTTATTTATTTACTTATAAGTATATATTCTTAAAAAAAAATTTTTTAATTGCGCTTGAAAATGCTTAAACACGTCACACAGGCATAATTAATAAAATACAGTACACAAATAGAATTAATTAAATTAAATAAAGCAAAAATTTTGTTCACTGGTCTATTTTGGTGCAGTTTCAAAAAAGTCTCAGTGTTGTAAAAATCTATTTTGCTCTTTGTAACTATTTCGTCTTTATATTATAGGGTGATTTTTTAAGATTTCAGTTTTTCAGGTTGGCGGCATTGGCTTGGCATGTGTTACTCAACCACATGGAAAATTGCACGTGTCGATTTGGGTTTGAAAGCCAGTAAAATTCAACTTCTACAAGAATTAAAGCCGAATGACCTACCACAACGTCTAATTTTTGGGGAATAGGCCTTAGAACAGCTCCATGAAAATCCGCTGTTTTATCGAAAAATTGTGTTCAGCGATGAGGCTCATTTCTGGCTCAACGAATACGTGGATCCGCGGACAACATTTACATGAAGTTGTCTTTACAACGTAAATAGCAAAGGCCTATTTATCGATACATTAAAAATTTTGAATATTTTAAGCAAATTTGAGTGTTTTGTTCGCTTTTTTAAAAAACTACGCTTAAAAAAACACCCTTTATTTTCTTATTTTACTATTTGTGTACCGAATGAAAAAGCAGTATCAAGTGAGTCGCAAGTAAGGCCATCTTTTCCAAACCTCACTAAATGGCACTAGCAGTGGCCAAACGTAACTCGGTTTGCCGCACTTGGACCTTTTTTCATTTTACCGCTGACCGAGTTGGGCTGTTTAGGCCATTAAAATCTTGAGCAAATTGCTCCCGAAGATTTTGAATGACCCATGGGGCTGGCAGGTTGTGTGGTTCTTTTGTTGTCCGCACAAATTTATTTTGCCTAGAAAAGATTCAAAAGCATTAATGAATCCTATAAATTATAATTAAAGTTGAAAAATTTATTTTTGTGCGCTCCCATAAAAACACCTGTTGGAGACTGGTGTGATAACAACCAGGAAAAAGCTGACGCATTCGCTGAGCACTTACAACAACAGTTCACACCGTACTCGCTTTGCAGCAGCATACAAGAAGCAACAATTGATCGCGGAATAAGTTCACATTTTGAACAAAAAGAATACTGTTCGGCTGTGTTCTTGGACATCAAGCAAGCATTTGACAGAGTCTGGCACGAAGGACTTCTGTACAAGATAAACAGGATGCTACCGAGTTCACAATTTTTATTTCTACTACCATACTTAATCAACAGAAAGTTCTATATTAGACACGACAGCGCCAAATCTGCAATAAAAGATATTCAGTCAGGAGTCCCGCAAGGCACTGCACTCGGTCCACTGCTTTACAGCTTATACACATCTGACATGCCAAGCCCTACTCTTGATCAAATTACCATTGCAACATTTGCCGATGACACGAAAGTACTTGCCACATCATCTAGTAACAGAGGAGCAATACAACTAATGCAGAATCAGCTCAACCGAATACAAGACTAGATGATTAACTGGAACATCTCGGTAAACGCAGAGAAGACAGTCCACGTCAACTTTTCCCTCACACAACAAAATAACGGCCGGGCCCTGCTCAACGGCGTACTATTACCCAAGCGAAATAAAGCAAAATACCTGGGAATGTGGCTCGACAAAAGATTGACCTGGAAGGGTAACATAACAGCCAAAAGACAATAGATAGACCTGAAAACGCTTCGCATGCACTGGCTGCTAGGACATAGGTCCAAACTAAGCCTAGAAAATAAAGTCAAACTTTACAAAGCGATATTGAAGCCTGTTTGGACTTACGGGATCCAACTTTGGGGGGGCAGCACCCGAATCCAACATTGGAATACTGCAAAGATACCAAAACTTAACACTCATAAAAATCTCAGGGGCCCCTTGGTACATGAAAAACGTCAACATTCACCGCGACTTAGCCATCCCAGTAATCTCTGAAAGGATTAAACAGTACAGTACCAATTACAAGGAAACACTTGTCAGACACACTAACCACCTAGCAAGAGACTTACTCAATCAAACAACATTGAGGCGTCTCAAGAGAAAACACCCCTTAGATATAGTAAATAGTTAAGAAACAACCCAGTGAGTAACTTATAGTATTAGTATGCTAGTATGTAACATCATGTAAATCATGTAAAAAAAATGTAAATAAGGATAACATATAATATGTAAATAATAATATGTAAATAATAACAAATAGCTAGATAAGCATTTACACCAATAAGGCCCTTTGTACAGTAGTTTTAAAATTTGATTATAGACCTGACTGATGGCAAATAAAAAGCGAACCAATTCTATTGCTGTATAAAAAAAAAAACTGTTGTGCGCTTTTTTCTTCCATATTTTTAATACATTTATTTAAAATTTAAAACTTAATTTAAAATTTAAAAATTAAACCAAAGATCAAAATACACAAAATACACCTCTTTCTAATGAGAGTGGTCCGATTTTTGTAAAAAAATGTCATCACCTTCTATTTATTACACCATGGAATGAATGCCTGTGTAAAAATGCCTGATTGGTACAAAATTGGTTACCGTCTCAATGTAAACTAGAAAGGCTTAGGGCGTAACCGACTATAGAAAACCCTGTACTCAATCCAAAACAAAAAAATTTTGTTTTTTAGTAAAAGCCATTTTTCGGCTGATCGATCCTATGGCAGCTATATGTTATAGAAACCGATATTTATTATATTCAGGAGTATGATTGGATATCGCCTAAAACTATCAAATCCAAAATTTGGTAACAATATCTTTATAAACAAAAAAGTTTTTCTCAGTAAATGTTGTTTTTCGGCCAATCGTTCCTATGGCAACTATATGATATAGTAAACCGATATACATAATATTTAGATATGTGATTGAGTATTAGCTAGAACGATTAAATCCAAAATTTGGAAACGATATCTTAAAAAACAAAAGGGTTTTGGTTAGGAAATATGGTTTTTCGGCCGATCGTTCCTATAGCAGCTATATGTTATAGGTTGAATATCGAAAAAAAAAACTCGTTATGCCTATGGATTGGGAGAGTCTTCGTGCCAAATTTGGTAATTGTAGATCTTACCGCTTCCGAGATCCGTGCGTTCATACGGACAGACGGTCAGACGAACAGACGGAGCTAGATCGACTCGTCTTTCGACGCTGATCAAGAATATATATACTTTATGGGGTCTGCCACGCCTCCTTCTGCCTGTTACATACATTTGCACAACTTTAATATACCCTTTACCATTTTTTGGTACAGGGTATAAAAAAGCAATTTCGCTATGAGGTCATAAATATAAAATGGCGGGCTCTAATGATAATGCAACGGAAGAATCTGTACTATTTTTATTATTTTTTTTTTTTCATTTTTATTTTCCCTTTGTTTGTATTTTCTATCTAAATCTAGACACTTTATAAATTTTTTTATTTTTGGGTGATAATTTTTTAAAAAAGGAAAAAAAAAATTGTTTTAATTTATATACAATAGTGTTGTTTCGTGTTTGTAATTGTAATCATCATATTCTAATCGGTATTGAAGCCGCCTGGTTTTTGTCAGTTTATATGGTTTATATGATGGTTTCTGCTAATTGTTTTTATTTCGTCGATAACCATTGGTATGTCAACGCTATCGTGAATGTCATCGTTACGGATGTGCCAGTCTGTATTCATTATTGTTCTCAGAATTTTAGATTGTTGCCTTTGAATGATTTCAATGTTTGTCGTTTTAGCAGTGCCCCATAGTTGGATGCCATAGGTCCAGATTGGTTTTATTATGGATTTGTAAATTAGTAATTTGTTGTGTTGAGTTCTTTGGTAGTAGCCAATATAGTTGTCGAAATTTATTTTTTATTTGGTCTCGTTTTTTTTTCTATGTGGTACTTGCATGTGAGTTTGCTGTCGATGTATATTCCTAAGTATTTTGCTGCGTTTACGGTTGGAATGTTTGTTTGATTGTTTATTTATTTATTATTCGTTGCATTTTTGATATAGCTGCTGTCAGGTTTGTATTAGAATATAGGATAACAGTGTCGTCTGCGAACGTGGCGATCATAGATGATTCGTCTTTGGGGATTGGTATATCAGCTGCGGGATTTCGGATTTGATTTGTCTTATTGTCGATTAGCTGTCCTTATATGTTTTATTATTAAAAATTGTGAGAACGCATCATAACTTTTTTGTTAATAGGTTTCAAAAGTAAATAACGATTTATAAGAGGCTTTATATTCACTGAATTGTAAATAAATTATGAGTTAACGAGGGGACCAAAATGTATGGAAATTTTACGAATAAGTGAAGTTTTTTCAAGGGACCAGCAGAAAGAATTGGCACATCCTATGTCTTTAAGAAAATGATGATTTACAACCAGTTTACAAAGTTCTTGACTATTTTCCTTTGATGCAGTTAGTAAGAATTATTCAATACAAATACAACACACCCAAAATGCCCAGTTATCTCACATCATATTTAAAATACAAGAAGAAGAAAAAATTTTGAGAAAATCATGTCAAAAAAGAATTGGCATACCTATACAAAAAATTTGTTCTGAGACGAATGTTGAATATCTAGTTCTTGGTTTCACTTTCTGAATATCTCTTGACATTTGCACATTCCTTGCGAATAACTTCCTTTGGAGACTTCCTTCATGTTATCTGATGAATCTAATGTTTCTCTCCCATAAGTGCCAAATTTGATTGCTAGGATTAATGTCTCTGTATCAAAAAATAGTATAGTAATAAGTATGTATATTTTTGATCAGCATCGAAAGGCGAATCGATCTAGCCATGTCCG
Source organism: Stegana nigrithorax (assembly GCA_037044495.1). Lineage (NCBI taxonomy): Eukaryota > Metazoa > Arthropoda > Insecta > Diptera > Drosophilidae > Stegana > Stegana nigrithorax. The sequence goes on along the minus strand of JBAMBQ010000220.1, from coordinate 3,623 downwards.
TCGATCTTATCCTATGTACGCACGTATCTCGGAGCTACAACCACCAAATTTGACACAAAGACTTTCCTCTTCCTTAGGCATAACTAGTTTATTGGATAGATTTTAAACTGCGTACAGGGTATTCTATAGTCGATTATGCCTGATTATATCTTTGGCTTTCTAATTAGTTATCAGTTGTGCGTGCAACTCTCCAACGATATTTGGCAGAATCAACGCTTTGACGTTGGTTGATTTTTTACGAACTCAGCGAAGTTATGCGCCAGGTAAATTTCAACTTTTTGATTTTGTTGACAAAAACTGGAATATGTTTAATATTGGATTGGAATGAGCTAAACCTCAATGAGTTACGTCTTAATACAAAAGGAGAAGTCGATCCATAATGCTCTTATGGCATAAGATTGTTTCTGTAGAATTGTGACGTCGATCAATATAACAGTGATATCCTTAACGCTGCTTGAGAAATAATTATATAGATATTTTCTCCAGCTACTATGACACAGAAAAACTTTTTAGTAAATGTTGTTTTTCGCCAGATCGTTCTTTGTCAGCTTTATGTTATGTTATATATTGAATATCGGAAAACCAAAATAAACTCGATATGCTTATGTATTAGGAGAGTTTTCGTGGTTGAAGGTATAACCATTTCCGAGATCCGTTTGTTCATACAGATTGACAGACAGATGGACATGGCTAGATCGACTCATCTTTCGATGCTAATCAAAAATGTATATACTTTATGGAATCTGGCTTGGAGCCTTTTACTGCCAGTTACATACATTTGCACAACTTTAATATACCTTTTACCATTTTTTGGTAATAATGATAATAATCAACAGAATTTTGCTATTACTACTCGTAATTGATCATAAACAAAAATAATTTAATTTGCTTTTCATTTTTTAGTGTAAGAATGAAAAGAAAATTTAGTGTTTTGGCATTTCCTTGCAAATTAGCAGAAATTTTAATGATTTTATTGTCGAATTTATATCTTTTTACAATGACTCACAGCTCTCACAGTCTAACGTAACGTTAAAACACACACTGAAACATTTTGAGGTGCAAATAAAATTGAAGATATGAATCCCGCTCAACTTAATATGAACATTTTTATTAAACTCCGACGCATTAATAATTGTCTCTGATTTTTTTTTTTATTTTCGTCGACAAAAACGGGCGCCTCACGCAATGTGATGTTGATGCATAACAGCTTAGTGGACTGGAAATAAACACGACTTAATTTGCGCAGAGGTCTGCAAATTAAGTGAAGAATGCTGGTTATCTTTTCAGCAGTGTCGGATTTTACAATATAAATTAAACATTTGTATATAAATATAAAATAAATATTTTTTAAATGTTTTACCATTTGATTGCATAGTAAAATTAGTACAATTACACGTGAAGGCGAAATAATGTGCATGTTTTTTGATGTCAATTAAAAATTCTAATAATTCAACCGGCTACAGCTATTATATATATAATCAGCTAGCTGATGCAATTTGAATAAAAAGGCTATAAGGTTAATTAATCGATTTCTCGACCAATCAATTATTTATCAAATACCACCGAAGAAAAATATTTTGCAAATAGAGGTAGTAGTAGGTACTACCTATCAATAAATTTTAAAAATATATTGGTTTCGTCAGAGTTTGGAAAAAATGCATTATTATTTGCGTCCTTATTGCGTCCTTCAACCTACTAAATTATAAAAACCTATATTTTCAGAAGAAATCAGGCAAAATTATTAAAAACTTAGCAAGTCTATAACGGTAACGATATATGTATGTATAATCGTGTAAAATTGTGTATATATTGCCTTTACTTCACAAGCGAATGGTATAAAATATCACCTATACAATAAATATAATGTGTAATTGGGTGACCAAGAGAAGATGTTAGTGAAGAAGTGTTGTGTATTCTTAATTAAAAGCTACCAAATTTGGCATTCCTGCTGTCTGTGATAGTAACGTTAGAACTTAAGAAAAACAGAAAATAGAATATGTTTGATTACTTCAGAGGCAGTCAGCTAATTGGATTCATTTCTTCCTTCCACGGCATTTACTATGTACTACAATTCCTTTTTTCGAACCGCGCCAAAGATATTGATCTCTTTTCTCAACACTGATACGACTTTCAGTCATGACGAGGCAGCTTGCGAAATGTTATTAAGGTTATTCCACCAAAAGTTGATATTCCACAATTCCAACCATTTGCGTCGGACATTCTTCCTCGAATGTTGATGTCCAGATAATACTCCTTGCTCTCCGTTTTGCCAATGGAGTGAATTTGACCACGGCAAAAGAAAGACTTTGAGCGCCTCATACTACAAAATAAATAATCATCTAATTGAACCCATACTGCTCATGTGATCAATAAAAACATTGAAGACGAATGCGTCAAGGACAATGTTGAAGCTGAGACTACTCATATGAACAGAAAGGTTATCTCAAAACGCAAAGCTATTTAGAAGAACGAAAACTTTATTGACAAGTTTACTGATTGTTTAGGTTGTTAAAATTTTTTTTATCTTTAGATTTGGTTTCCATTTAGAAAATCAATCGACCTGATTCTACTCATCTGGGAGTCTATACAAGCTCAGCATCAATCCCTTTTGTAATTCTTGATGCATTGGTAATCGTATAACGAATAATAATACATTTTTAGAAAAATACTATTTAAACAATGTTATCAACGGAAAGTATTTCGGAAAGCTTATTAGGAAAATAGAGATAATGGCCAAATCGCTATCTAAATATATAAATTTATTTTAATTAAATTAATGCAAAAGTATGGCTAATTGTCTAACCAAAAATGCAAAAAAAGTTATAAATTATATTTTCTTAAAATAGACTATTCATTTTCCTAGAAATGTAAATTAAAGAAATTTGAAAATCATGAAGTAGGAATGCCTTTAATTTAATATTGTTTTTTGAAAATTGTTTCATTTTCTTTGTTTTTTATTTGTTCTTTGGTTAACAAACAAAAATGATTAAGTGAATTATTGTCATTAACATAATTGTGTTTTTTTTTTCTTTTTTGTTGTCTTAAGTACGTTGCTCCTTCATTGCAATGTCAGCCAATTGCCCCGAGCCACCGCTGTTGTCATAGAGAAATGTCGAAATAATTTTAGTGGCTTTCGAAAAGCGGCTATTGGCATCTGGGGAATTATGTTTCTAGAATATTCTTTGGGTATTTGTGTTGTTTTCTAAAATTCAATTATTAATTTAATTGTGGTATTATTCTTAGTCTTGATAATATTTTATTATTGTTTTTGTATATTTTACCAAATGAAATTTTAAGTATTACACAAAAAAACAAAAAAAAAAAAACAAATTATATTACCGCCATTCCAATGTTAGTCACTTTTTTTTAAATAAACGGCATAAAAATAACTACAACGAGTAAATTTTAAGTACACTTCTTGTTTTAAAGCATCTTTTTATAATCGTAGTCCTAATGGTAAAGAAATGTACGACGAATAAAATTTGTATATAACTTATAGAATTTAAAGGTTAAGGTATGATTACAAATTCCAATCTTATGAATAGTTACAAAACTTTCATTCTAAAATAATATAGATATATTATATGTATGTATGTATATTTTTTTTTTTTTTTTTTTTTTAT